>JACEVL010000164.1:22500-85000 GCA_020284085.1 Aporrectodea caliginosa | reverse complement strand
GGAAATATTAGGCCTACTTCTGTTAAGAGTTTCAGTGGTACAATTTTATAATTTGATATTAAGTAGGCTACTAAGAAGTTAGCTTCCAATATGATAATCGTGTTCTAACCCTACATGGGTTTCAATGTCTAACCAGTTAGGAATACGCTTTAAATTGTTTGATCTGTGCCCTATATAATAAGCGATGATAATGAATTTCTTTTAGAAATCTAGTGAGTGGAGTTTATACTGATTTCATCGACGTGATTGATAACTGCAAGTACATGTTTTTAAAGGAAATTCCGGAAATAGTGCTTGCTTACTGAGCGGTATCGCCGATTGGGGAAATATGTACTGGACAAGCGGTCAACAACTGATCAAAAAAGTCTGTCAAAGTCCTTTCGTATGGAGAATATCAAGTGACAAACTGCTGCCATTTGACTACACCGACTGGAACAGAGGTGAACCAAACTGCGGCAACAAGCAGGAAAACTGCGCGGCGATTGTGGTCTACAACAACTTCCGTTGGGACGATATATTTTGCAGCTCAAAGATTTGTCCATTATGCGAATATTCGCCTTAATAATTTTAAATTGATTTCAGTTGTCCCATGAACTTTCGTGGGCCTACAAAACAGAAGTCTAACTAAAGGAACCTAATTTCGAATTACTAAAAGTCTTTGAACTTAATAGCTATAATTAACGTTTGGTTCATCTGAGACTTTTAAGTGGAACTTTCTTTTAAAATAAAATGTTCCTTCAAATGCTGCATATCTTTTGTTTGAGATAAAACTAAAACTTGTCACATGTGGAGTTGTGCACACGGTGTCCGTGAAAACATGTAGCTCATCCTTCGAAGATGGATACTGTGCTTCACCATGTAATCATGACAGATTGACAGTATATGTATTACAGTCCGCACCCCAAGAAGTCTGTGTAGCATGTTATGGTCGAATTGGTGTTGAAGACATGACAGCTCTCTCTGTGCTACAGTCTAGCTGAGATGAGCTAATCCCAAGCGGAATTTAATATTCATCATTTGCCGGGGTGTGAAAATTGACGAAAATATATTTTCGTCAATTACCATGATCGCTAAATAACTTTTTAGGACGTTGTAGTGAAATTATAATGTATGGACAAGTTATGTTACCTCCACAGGTCTGTGCATGTATTTATAAGCTTCTGTTACTCCTTTTAAGAACATAACAGAATTGCTGCTTCGGCTAGGCTAAGTAGTGTTTAAGTGCTTTTTAAAACTAATTCCCGGTTTGACTTTAGCTCAGCCATAAAGCATTCTACCCCACAAACGTTCTTTCTGTTATGGAGGAATTATATTTGCCAGATAACAGCATTCTTATACAGACATTCCATGTTATCTGCATTGTTCATCACTATTGCCTCACCAAACCTACTATCATCGTCATCAGCACCACTGTCTTGATTGATGCTTTGTCATCCCCAGCTGTATTTTATTTCATAAAACGAACAACAAAAACAGAAAATTGGGTAAATGGAAAACATACGACAGAAAAATGTTAGGTACCTCCGGTGATGATAAAGTCTAGTGTGAAAAATCCCCATAAACTTCCATATAGAACATAGCTTCGCTATTAGGCTTATTACTAACGAAGAATTGAACATCCATGCGCTCAGGTGAATTCAGGGATGATTAAACCTGGAGTGATAGCTTTATCACATTCCAATAAGAAATCATAAGAGATAATAAATGGCTTCATACGGATGAAGAAGCAAAAAAGACAAATGTAGATTCTTTTACCTTATTGATCTCTGAGTGCTAACTGTGACATGGGGTGGGATGCTTCGATACTGACGTAGCCTACCGTATCCAGAAAAGCCAGTGGACTTAATTTCATCCAATGGAGTTTATTGCGTCTGCTGACAGACATAATTTGGTAATTATGGTTTGGGTGGTTATAAGATTACCTGTAGCCTATAATACAGTGTATAATTATGGTCTACCAAATTTATAGTAAACATCAGCAAATTGCGATATTTTGTGAGGGGCCGATGTGACTGGGGCCGATATGATTGGGGCCGATTTGACGGGGGTCTATATGACGGGGGCCGTTATGACGGGGGCCGATATGACGGGGCCGATATGACTGGGCTGTTTTGTCGAGACCATTTTGACGAGGACCGTTTTGTCGGGACCCATTTGTTGGGGCAGTTTTGTCGGGGCCGATTTGTCCTGGGCCGTTCTGACGGGGTACCGGCTTTAGTGACTCTCATGAGATCGGTAACCTCATCGAACAATATTATAACTAAATCAGTTTTTGGTGAATGTTCGATTATAAAAGTCTACGCTTTCTGAATTCATTTAGGTGCCGATTTGAGCAATCAACACAAACAAGAGGAGTCCACTATTAAATTAAATGATATCAATTTAAAAAAGAAATTACACAATTCATTCAAATAATTGAACCAAGTTTTAGGCAACCAACAGAAAATCACAGAGGCCATTGTATAGTGAAAATGAGGCATGTTGTGCGAAGTTTCTTGCCAGTTTAGATTCCTCCATACATGCATACATAAAAATAATTAATACTTACCCACATGACGCATACATGGCTATATTTGTACACACAAACTGCAGATACACTAGATAAACATAGGTGCTCTTTTCACCCAACTTATGTTTCAAGCTCTGCCTCTGAGGAATTGAGGCCGCAATACCACATTGGGATATCAAAGCCATCTTTAAGATAAACCGCAAAGAAATGTGCAGTAAACATGATTGGCTTAGGCTTACTTTGCACCGAGTGAATTACGGTTGAAATAGTACAGAATAATTTTGCAAAATAATTAAAAAGATGATAGGCCATTGTCTCAGCCACGACGAATTTGATAATCCAGTGCACAACAATTGCAGAATGCAGGATTACCAAGTCCGGTTTTGATATGGAAATCACCAGATGTTTATTTGAGGTCGTGAAGAACGTCTTGTTTGCATTTTATGTATATTACTATTTTTATATAGAAGTTATCCTCCTACTAAGAACTTCTTGCCGTTATGAATTTCAAATTATTCGTTTCCCAACAGGTAATCCGTTTTAAGTATTATCGCTTATATGCAAATCTGTTCGAGCGGCTAGAAAGAAAACACGTTTATTGATGTCTTTTGAGCGTATAAAATCAGTTCTGACACAGAGCTGTGCTATTGATTCTTCGCTGAAGTCTTCTGAGCTCCAACTTCATTGCCGATAATAATGGAAATCGGACGTTTCTTCATACAACTTTTGTGTCTAATTTCGATTGCTTCATCAGCAGCAGGTATGTGTAACTAAACGTGGCAAGGTGTTCGAGCCTATTACTGACTGCCACTACTCCGGGTACTTTTGAATTCATATCTGCTAGCATCGTCTCCATAAAATTCCATTCTATCAGTTACTGTAGCGGCGCTAGTTGTTGAATCTAAACTTTGAAACTCTCTCTTTGTGTCTACTGTTGCTGTCCTCTATATTTGTTATTAAAAATTTAGCTGGTGTCAATTTCGCTACCATTTTAAAGTCTCCAAATTATGGCTTAACTAGAGTATGCAATGCTTGAAGTAGTGTGAAATTTAGGGTACACATAATATATATAGAGTACGCTGTACCTGGGTATGATGTACTCTACAGTACGTTGCGCCTAGGCATGATGTACTCTAGAGTACGTTGTGCCTAGGTATGTTGTACTCTACAGTAAGATTTTATGAAGAATTTGCTTCACCTCCGGTAAATTAAACTATTAACCATTGATAAAGTATTTAATTGTTGGTTTGAATATTTAATAGTAAAACCATAGCTGCTGGTAATTTCGCTACCATTTTCAAGTCTTTAATTTTTAAATACGTAACTTCTATGACTTAACTAGAGTATTCTATGCCCGAGATAGTGTGGAATCTAGGGTACATGATGTTCGCGACAGTACGTTGAGCCTAGAGTATACATGTACCTTACCTGCATAGAGTACGTTATGCCTGAATGTGGGCTAGGCATTTCGTACTCTAGAGTCCGAGGTACCTGTAGGCGCGGTGGACTCTAGAGTACGTTGTGCCTAGGTTTGATTTACTCTAGAGTACGTATTAGCATGATAGAGTCCACCTACCTGCCACACCCGGAAGGGACGTTGCAGATTAGGGATGTCGAATTTGGAAATATATCTACTCTGGTTGATCTTCCTTTTCAAAGTGTTCAACAGAAGGCGGGTGGGTGACATTAAGGCACCAATTAAGTAGACCTATCTCAGATGTGTGAAGCTACAAAGCCAGATGATCTGAGTATTCCCAAAGTTCACCCAGAAGCTTTTGAACAGCATTCATGCACCAGCAGCTCCGATCTCAGAAGAATTTTCTCCACTGAGAAGATTGTCTCTATATACAACTGAACCATGGACCTGAGTATTATCACAATGTAGATGAGCTGCAAGCACCGAAGATGAAAGAACTAGGCCACTGTGTCCAAATAGACAGTGTATACTGTATAGGATATAGAGTAGTATGCCTAAAGTGGAAATTTGTTGAAGACCAAGTGTGACCACAGACCAGCCAGATCTTCCTTTATGAAAGCAAACATGTCCGCAGAGGAATGAACTCTGCTAGGACATAGGGCGACACACGACACCGACCGATTGTTTCAAGCCGCTCTATTATATTGCCATGGTCACAAGCGTTAGCATACTGCAAGGTCATAACAAGTCAGATCAATCGATTGACTAAATGACTAAATGACTGACTTGATTAGATGTCTACTTGCATACATGTCTACATGTCCTCCGACACAGCAATGCACTAATTGTTTATGATCACAGGTGACTAGAGATGGTTAACTGTTTCTAACCAGACTCATAATGAACTGTTTAATATTTTATTCCTGGTACGAGATGCATCGATCCGATCTTTTTCAAAGGTCTCTCTGGCAGGTCATGCACACTTGGCATGTCGACGATGAAGAGAGACAAACCGGCCATCGAATAGAGCTGCAAAGGTACTTTGTGGCAAGACCCAGATAAGATTTGTAGAAAAGAAGGATTACTTTGAACTGGATTCGTCCCCTTCGTTCTCTGGAACCTTTTGTTATTCGGTTCAGGACAGCCATGGCACAACGCCGAGCTTTTCTTGCATTGGCCTTTCACGACCTCCATCTCTCAGCTCCGTCTCAATTCCCTGATCTTGCTGCATTGCGCTGATCGACCAGCCAGTAGTCTGCTCCTGAGGCTCAGTACAAGTTGACCTCGCTTTCAAAATATTTCTGAATACCTGTTATTGGGCAAATAGTTGTTTTGTTTGTTAACAAACTCAGCATATTGTTTCAGGAGACTGCCCTAGTGGATTCACTTATCTGGAGACTGGAAGTTGTTACAAGGTTGTATAGGAAAGTCACGACTGGGTCTCGGCCAGTAAGAAATGCCAGGAGTTCGGCAAAGGATCTAACTTGGTTGCCATTACAAGTGCAGAAGAAAACAGAGCAGTGAAGTCATTCCTTGCAACCAAGATTTCAGGTATGTATAAATGAGAAAAAGGTTGCTCAATATTCAGACTTCTTTTTGTACATACCGTATGTATAGATGCATGCATGCGTGTATGTACGTGCTTATCAAGACACTTAATATATTGCGTTTTAAGCCCCTTTCAAAAGGCACTGCGCACTTGATTATCTCCCTCTTTGAAATACGTTCGTTTTCTGACATTTTGAACATTTTTGCTGAACAAAGTTAAATGCAACAGCAATCATGTACAATTGTACATGTACAATGAAAACGGTTCCAATGGAAAGTCCAAGTCATGAGAAGGTAGGAGTTGATAGGCTGGAGTTGATATACGGAAGTGCGTCACCTGCATATCTCCACGAATATTAGAGCTCTATTATAATGGTTGACCTCTGACACGGTTGACTTGAAACCGAAACATTAAAAATCCTGATGTTTCACAGTCCCGACACCCGCCGTGGGAGATAAATATTCTCTCGTTGATAATAAAACAGTGAGACCCCTTAGTATTATCTGCAATATAAAATTATGAGAGACATATTCAGCAGATTGACTAAGATTCGGGCGAAGCTTTTGAGTACGGGCTGAAGTTGATGGTTCCTGAACTTCGGCAGGCCTGCACGAATGGAAGTAGACAAGTCGAAACGCGTCAGCGCTAATGATTGTATGCTACGACACTAACCTTTTATTATTTTTCATTATTATTATAATTTAAAAGTAAAATAGGCGTGCTCGTATTCAAATGTTGCTGCACCAACAAACTTTTGTCAAGAATTTATTATCTGAATTATTGAACCCATGTGAAAATGGAGAAGCAAGTGTTGTTTCTCTTGAGAGCTTCAGCGTAGGCTACCGGGGAACCGTAATTTTGCTTCCATTCAAGTAATCTTGTTCTAAACCTGCATGGGCATAAGTGTCATGGTTGGCTATTTAGGAATACGCTTTTAAATATTTAGCTGCATTCCATATAAATAGCGACATTAATGTGTTTGTGTTAGAAATCTTGTGAGTGGAGTTTACACTAATTTCAGCAACGTAATAACAGCAAATGCATGTTTTTAAAGGAAATCTAGATAGCACTACTTGCTTTCCGAATGGAGAGCCTGAGTATGGACATATGTTTTGGACAAGCGGTCAGCAACTGATAAAAAGAAACAGCAGGAGTCCTTTCGTATGGAGACCATCAAGTGACAACCTGATGGCATTTGACTTCACCAACTGGGCAGTGGGTGCACCAAGGGGCGGTGACCCTGACGAATACTGCGTGCTTATTGAGGTCTATAACGACTTCCGTTGGACCAATTACCCGTGCAGATCAAAGACTTGTCCATTGTGCAAATACACAGCTTAATATTTTAGACCGATTCCTTTGCCCCATGACGTTTCGTGGGTCTGACTCACAGCAGCCACAGAAGTCAGATCATTTTGAACTATTAAATGGAAAATTCTTAAAACTTAATGACTTATTGACATCTAGCTTATCCGAGACATTTAAGTGAAAGTCTATTTTAAAATAAAATATTGCTACAACTGTTGCGTATCTTCTGTTTGAAATAAAACTAAAACTTGACACATGTAGAGTTGTAGACACGTAGTCTGTGATAACTTGTCGCTCGTCCTTCGAAGATGGATACAGTGCTTCAGCATGTTGTCATAGCAATATAAATATTACAGCCTGCACCCATAGAAGTCTATAATTATGGCTAGTTACGGTCGTTGATCCCAACGATCAACAATTGTTGATCCCAATATAACAGCTCTTGCTGTATTATAGTCCAGCTGAGGTGAGTTCATAGATCGCTTAATCGCAGCCGAAAGGTAATAATCATCATTTGCCAGAGTGTAAAATTTGAACAAAATATGTGACTTTTCGTGGGTCTGTGAGAAGTTAATAAAACAGACTGACAAACCGCAGTGAGTTACATAATGGAAAGGCAGACAAATCTAATATGGGGTACAGTTGCTGAGAGTTCTTTACTGTTCACTGAAAAGCCTAAACTAGTGACCCATAAATTTGTATACCCAAAGTCCCTTTACCAAAAACATGAAATGAAATTAACAAATTCAGTTTGTTTAAGGCTTTGCTATCATTCAAAAGGAACGATTCAGCACCACAGCATAAAGAAATACTGTCAGCTTGTGAAAAAATGTCACTCATGAAAATGTCAAATAGTATAGGCCTAAGGAACATCTACTCGGCAGCCTAAAGTGGTAACGGCAATGATTTCACTTCACCGTAGCAAGCGTCGTACAAATCCTTATAGTCTTCGTGTGACTCGATCATCAGTGCAGAAGTCTGCCTATGTGAACCACATGCACCATCCAAACCCTCTTTTGATGGAACGTCACAGTATGGAATTTTAGGTATTTTTATTTTAAGAAAGTAATAAGATGTTGTGACGACGTCGTGAGTGGTATAAGCTTATGTTTTTATTTATTACAATAAAAATTCTTTAACGATACCGTAAGGCATCATTCGCACCTATGACAGCAGCGCTCGTTGGGTCTACATTGGGCACGTGGCTGGCCTCAAGCTGCTACTAATGCTGGCCAGCTTCACATCTATTAAGAGTCAATGTTACAAGCAGCAAGCATTATGCGTTGTGTACGGAGTAACGATTGGCGTTATTTGCTGTCAAGGAAGATATAAGGCTATAATCTTGAGGCAACCTCGTTTTGTTTACCAATAAATTACCCCTTAAATATCTTAGTCTTAATATATTTTCCTGAAGATGCGTTCGTAACTCGTTGGCGCATTTCCCGGAACGCCGTGGTGATTTATTGACAAGGTGAAAAAGGCATCACCCCGGTTTTGATAACAATTCTGACCGAAGCTTTTGGTTTAACGGAGTGGCAACCTCCAGTTCTGTAAGAAAACTATCCGTTATAACTCCGACTTTCGATAGAACTATTTTACTTAGAAAGTCGTTGGTGGTTTATCTCCAACCAAGAGACCCTCTAAGGAACCCAGACAGTCCAGGCCCATAGTAGGTTAGTCTGACGGCTTTGCACAAACGTATTCACTGCTAAGCGGGTGGAATGGATGGATGCATGAGATGAGTATACAACTCTACATAGTCTACCCATATATGGCCCGTCATTCACAGGTCATCTTTACTGTATAAAAATAGTATTAACTAAATTATTGTTAGCGCCAATTTTTAACAAGTTGACAAGGATCAATGCGTCGTTTAACCGTGGATTATATTCAAATACTTAACATATTTTGAGAAGATATGGCAGGTTGCTGCAGTTTAATGATTTCTTATATCTGACGCAAAATTCTTCTTTATAGACGCAGTTTGGCTCCCATTCTTACCACCTCGTGTAGTTGAAAGGCAAAGCTCTTCCTGGACAGGTTTTCCACGCAAACGGTGTGTCACACCTCCCAGGATTTGTTTTTCGCCGGCAAGCGAAATCATTTGCCCGAAATTACCCCAGCCTCTATGGTAGCAAATATTGTTTCCGTCGCCTCTAAGAAGTCAAGGTAACGGCAAAGACAACGGTAATAATTATGGTAAAGGTGGCTTCCTGCTGCCAGGTCTTGAGCACATCAGAGAAGTCTTCTGAAGAGGCGCTATAGAAATGTGCAGCAGCAGTCACGATTAAATTAATTACGCGTTTCTACAAATGGTACTCAGGTCAAGAGTGCATTCACAATCACATGTAGATCTAATCTAAGGATGACAGTATTTAGTACATATTAAGCCAATGAATATTCGGTGACAGCAAAACTTGCCAATTATTTTGCCATCGGAACTTTAATATCAGTTAGGCATGCGGCGAATCTTTCAAGTCGTTAAAATACCGAGTGATTGAAAGAGGTGGGTGATTGTGGTTTTGGTTAGCATTAGAGTGGTTTCTCTTTAGACCTTAGAGAACGCTTTCACGTACCAAGAAGATAAGTATTTACCTGGAAGGGTCAAAATAACATCGTTTCTTCCAATGCATTTGTACAAAGGATTTTGGAATGGCAATAGTGGTATTCTTGAAGGGCTACAACTTACATGTACATGTAGACACAATAGACAGTGGTGATTAAAAGATATGGGTGATTGTGGTTTTGGCCAGTACTAAGGGTAGGCCTACTCGTTAGGCCCTAAATAATATGGAGCAGCGAACTCAATTGAAACGATCACAGCTGCAGCATGCAGATTTGCAGATTTGTTTATTGTGCGAACATCAACCGATTTCACAAATCGATTTTTTTATCCCACGACCTTTCGTGGAATTGTTCAACGAAATTTTGCTGAATCTAACTTCTATCTGATTTCTATCTAAAATCTAATGTCGAACTATTAAACGGACAAGTATTTCAACCAATTAATTAATTAACTTTTAGACTATCTGAGACTTTTAGGCGGAAGCCTCTCAAAAAATTAAATATTGCTACAACTGCTGTTTGAAATAAAACTAAAACTTCTCATACGTAGATGTTTTCTTTAAGGACAACATGGGCTGACTACGCTACGGGGCGGGGGTATTTTTATACGGTCGAAACCAGAAAATGAAAGGACAACGCTAATTTTATCGAGTGCATTATAAAGTTCCCGCTGCAGAGTGAAGTTGGTTATTTATGGATCTGTTGCAATGATATCAAAGTAAGCACCAAATACACTGGTGGACATCAACAAATTGAGCATACTCGTTCTTGACCGTATTTGTTCACAGTTGGGTGACTTCTCCCTTAAAATCTTGCGGATGTCCTCTGCCACGTCTATCTGATCTCTCTGCCAACCAGCATTGAATATCCATTGGACATCAATGGACCACACCTCTGATAATTATGACGCAGCGCTAGTGAATAAGCTCGAGCCCCGCGCATGGATTCAGAGTACAGCTGTAAAATTTAGAGCTATGGATTGCAATTACGATATAATGTTCATTAAATTAAAGTTTACGATTTTTTGAGCCCAAATATAAGGCGCTGAATAAGCTAAATGCATCGTTCAACCATGGAATATATTATATTCGTAGGGCGAACATTATTTAGATAAATTGTAAAATGTACACGTTTTTACATATTTTATGGCCTCGACCTGGTCATTTTTCGATGAATTGATCAGGTGAGATCCTTCTCCACCGCAACCCATTTGAATGGGCGTCATGCCACTTAGAGATCCAGGTGTACGGACCGTGATAGCCCTAGAAGACGTTGATCGAAGCCTTATTGAATCCAGCAGGACATGAGTTTCATATGCTGAAGGAAGGCTGGACTATAATATTAATCTTTTGGATACTTCTGTAACCCCAGTTTACGGCAGCGAATTTTGGCTTTAAAGGAAGACAAATTCAAAGAGAATGTTTGATGAAAGCATTTTCCAGTGTTACGGTTTTCTCTGCAACTTCACGAGTACATAGAGCCTAACCCACAAACTAGCTGAGACTACTGTAATTTTTTAGAGCCATCATAAACGCACTGCCCACGCTAGCTTGAACAGTGTCAGAGTCCTCTATGAAACAGGATTGCTAAGTTTTACTATAACCCAGCCATTAAGCAGTAGACTTGACCACTTTTGTTTGCGTTATCTAGGTCTTCTGCTTGACATCTAGCAGCATACTTCCACATATTTTCCTCACTAACTGCATTCTCAATGATTTCTTGCATCAACAAATCCACAATCACGGGCATCAGTTCACCTCTCTTGATTGATACTTTGTGAAATACATATAGCATTGCCTTTGAGTTCTTAAACTTAATCAAATAAGTTAAAATTCTGCAGAAGTCTAGGAGATAATGTCAGGCAACTTCGATGGCGATGAAACTCCTTAAATGTCTTAGCTTCAATCATGGTAAATAAACATTATTCGCAGATACAATCTTAAACCTTTGGAGATTGAGGCCCTGCCCAGAAACCCACTGAAGAGGTCTTGCTATACCGGTAGATTAAAAGAAAAAGGTCAACCACCCCAGTCTTGATAAAAGTTTAGACCGGAGATACTGGATTGACCCTGCAACCTCCAATAGGGCAACGTGTCGATTAAAAAATTATCGATTAAAAAATTTAAAATAAAATTCTAGGCCAGCCTGATAAGATATATAATAATAATAATAATAATGAAGCGCCTGACAAATGCACTGCACTGTACATGTACATGTTATGACGATTAAACAGTTAACATTAACACAAATTACAGAAAACATAAGTCAACAAAGTTGCAGCTATTGTACCTTTGCTGCCACCTAGGGAATGAAGGAATGAGCTAAACCCTACGGGAATCGAACCGGATCCGTGTAAACTTCAGGCAAGAATGTTATCCTTTATACTATCCCCCTTTTGTTGTCTGTAGCTACAACAATTAGCCCGCCGGTATTCCCCGCTAGCTCAGGTAAATGTTGATGACTTCGTGCCCTTGTAGCTACTCGTGGGTGGATGAATGAATGGGGTGAATTAATTTTTGAATGAACAACTTCGCTTAGCAGAAACCATGTGGTTCCTTCTGATCTGTCGTTCTAACACAAATTATTAAGTTAAACTAAATTGTAAACACTTTCTTTGGTGATGAATAAAATGTCTGATTCAATTAAACATACATAGGCTACTGTAACACATAAAAAGGACTCGGTACATAAATGCATGCATGCACAGTTGCACATGCATACACGAATTCACGTACAAACGTGCGTGCACATACATACATGCATACAGATATACAATTATGCACACATATTATAAGAATGCAGACACATAATAATTCACACAGTTCTCAAGGACTCTGCGCATTTTACAGACAATCTATACACGCGGCGTTAATAACGTACCGTAGACATTTTAATGCACTCGGGCAGAGGTTTCTAGGTGTATTTCTGCGAACAGTTTGTTATGGTTTGCCACAAAATCATGACGTTATGCAGATATGCAAATATACATTATCTTTTATTTCCATTTTTCCTAAACAAAGCAGTAGTCATAATTCGGAAGCATTAAAAACATAACGAAATACGTCGCATGTGTGTTATTTTCTTACCATGAAAGGTTTTAATGTATTCTCCGAACTTAGTTAACCTTATCGATTATGACTCTTGAATGCATTTCCACTATGTTGCATTTTGTTGTTTTTCAAATACTACTGGTCCAAATGTTGCTCCTATAATGTAACATTCATCATTGCAAGATGATGATTCCAAGAAAATAAGGAAACACGCGCCTACTTTGATCAATACTAAGTCTTATTAACATTTGTTAAAGTCAACTTCTATAATGCAAAGAAGTTCTTACCAAGATGACACACGAAGTATAATCGTTTTTTTTATACAAATCTGATCTTACGGCGAGAAGCAAAACACGTTTATTGATGTCTTTTGAGCGTATAAAATCAGTTCTGAGACACAGTTGTGCTATTGATTCTTCGCTGAAGTCATCTGAGCTCCAACGTCATTGCCGATAATGGAAGTCGTTCTTTTCTTCATACAACTTGTTTGTCTAATTTCGATGGCTTCATCAACAACAGGTATTTATAACTGAACTTCGCAAAGTGTTCCAGCCTATTACTGACTGCTACTACCCTGAGTTCTCTTGCATTCATTTCTGCTAGCATCGTCTCCTCCAAATTTCATTCTATCAGGAGCGGAGCCAGTTGTTGAACCTAAACTTTGAAACTCTCTCCATTTGTCTGCTGTTGCTGCTCGGTGGCTTGTTTCGTTCCGTTCTTAATTTACAACAGAATTTACCACACCATCATTGGCTGCCCCTCTGTATTAGTGGACTAACCTTCTAGATACCATAATTTTGGCGGAGATACCTATTGGGCCCCGCCCTCGTACGACGAAATATTTTTAATAATTATTCAGTATAGCAACTAGGCAAATGCTTACAACGTAGTCATAAAATGATGGGCTTTGTTTTACTAAGCAAAGACCATCGTCTAAGATTACATTGAAAATCATTATATATAGCGCCTCCGATTTGGTGTTCACTGTGAGAGGCGCTTTATAAATTTATAAATACAATACAATACAATTTATTAGTTTATATCGCATTGCGTTCTGACAATGTGTTAACGAATAAACGAAGATTCTATTCTATATGCATTATGCATAGCTACTTTGCCATTAACATCTCAACCCTATACATGTTACATTTCTTCTTATCCCATATCTTCATCAGGTACCGCCCACTTTCGAGCGTTCTTTTTTTATCATTTTCCTCTTTATGAGTTTAGTATCAAATTGGTTAACGTAAGCATTGTTAGTATAGATAAAATATACCCATTGAGGCTTACCACAGCATCACAGGCCGCATCACTAGCCACGCAAGTCGACTGATTTGGTTTTCTGCACCCGCCAGCAAATTCTCAAACTTGTCTTCATTCTATTAGCTGAAAGGTTCCATCCTTCATCTTCTCGTCCAGCGTTCCCGATCTCGGTCAAGAAGTAGTCGTCGCACATGTTGTGACGGGAATTATAATCATTAACTATGACGAATGGGTAATCCCGTAGTTTAGGTTGGTAAATTATTTTATATCATCAAATTAAAATGGAAGCTGGATTAAGCGGAAAAATTGTTTCACTAACTGGAAGTGGGATTGATGAAACCATTTCTGTCTTTAAATAGAAGTTGGATTGATTGAAATAATTTTTACCGTAAATAGAAGCTGGATTGATGAAACTAAGTTTTTGATGCAATAGAAATTGGAATGATGAAAATAATTGTTTCCTTAAGTAGAAGCTGGACCCATGACAATAGTTCTTTGCTTAAATAAAAGTTCCATTGATGAAAAATATTTTTTATGTTAAATAGAAGTTGGATAATTTTTTTTCACGAAATGGAAGCTGGATCGATTAAAAAAAATTCTCGATGAAATGAAAGCGGGATTGATGATAGTTATCATGGACATAGGTAACTGCTTACTTGCCAACGTGAAGTACGACATTGAAGACATTCAAATAATTTACCAACCTAAACTACGGGATAACCGACGAATGTTCTCCAGCGCATACCATGGGCTACTTTGTGGTCATTATTAGAGACCTCTGCGAGATTAACTCGAGAGTTTAAAGGACCTAACCTAGGGAACAAGCTCTTAGACGAGGGCAGTTACTCTATCGCATATAAAAGTAATTTAATATAAAAAAGCGAACTCCATAGCCTATTATAAATGAATATAATAATAACAAAACATTGAGACCCATAGTGTACATACCAAGAAAAATATAGCTCTCATACTGAATACACGAAAGATGATCATCAGCCACATAGCGATTCGGGTAGGACCATGGTTTGTATAATATATAAATATATCACTAGAGCCCGCATCCGCCATCTTTGTTGAGGCTGTGACCCCGAGCCCGCTAACGTGTAACCATAACGGCCTTGACCCCGAGCCCGCTCAAAATGGCGACCCGATCGAAAGTTAAATTGTGTAGTGTGTGGATGTGGCAACTTATTAAAGCCCGAAAACGAGGCCGCTGGAATATTATTTAATCGATAAGTTGTTATTTTGTGTGTTGTACTTTTTGCAAGTCGTAAGCTTTGAAAAGAAATGAAACAGTCTCGCTTAACAGTGTTACCACTCAACATTTTTGGAAAAACATAGATATCCGCTAAAAAAACATAGAAAAACATAGACACGGTTTTTGAGGAGTTGCGTGTAAAATCAGACCTTTTGTTGAGCGTGGAGGTCCAAAAAAGTCCCAATGTCAGCAATTTTTTTCCAAAATCTCCCAAAAAAAGTTGACAAGCAAAACAAAAACGTCATCACATTCCAAAAAATATATAAAATACCACTCATATCGCTTAAAAAGTACCTTTTTTAAAAAGTAAAGCTTCCATGAAAAAAACATAGATTTCTGAAAAAAAACATAGAAACATAGACTAGGCCAAAAAACATAGATCTTGGAGGAAAAACATAGGAGTGGTAACACTGTCGCTTAAGCTTGACAGCGTCCATGAATTTCAACCAATCAAAACGCGTCATTTCAATTTAAATTAACTGCGGAGCTCTCGATAAGGTGTTATTATATCTATGGTTGTGGCTTCAAAAATTAGCGAAGGGAATATACGTCATGTTCCCTCTAGCGATGATAATAATATCTCATTGGGTAGGACCATGGTTTCCATCCCAAATGACGTAATTGTAGTATCCGCAGGTTTATATAGGATTCCGGAGCGTAGATTGGTCACGTGATAATGCGGGCCTCAAAAATAGGACTGCACAGCCATCTGGCAGAGACGATTGAAATGGACCCTACTCCGGACTCATGGTCCAGGGACCTGTTGGGAAGATAGATCGCTTCGGCCGGAAACGAAGATAGCTTTAGCTTAATAATTATGACTACACATATTGCTAGTACTAAGGGAAAATGGCATGTATGTGGGTGACAAACTATTTATGTACCTCCAAATTCTCCATGTAACTCTTCTATTGCGCCATTATAGTACATTGTTTATGACCACATGTGCATGCCTCGTCTCCTTTCATCGTTGACATTAGCTGGTATCAACATCGTCTGTCGTTGCTGGCACATTGTCGTAACTCACGTCACCTAATACTTTAAAATAAGTTATGTATTTGATGCTTCCTCGTCCTCTTCTTACCGAAATTCGAAGATTCTAATTTGAGGGAACTGAAGACTGGGATATTTAGATATTTCGATACTTTAAAATAAGTGATGTATTTGATGCATCCTCATCCTTTGAAATTCAAGGATATTTTGATATTGCGAAATATTTCTGAAAGCCTGTAATTGGGTTCGTAGTTGTTTTGTTTGTTAACAAACTCAGTGTTTTGTTTCAGGAAGCTGCAGTAATGGCTTCACTTATCTGCCTTCGACTCGAAGTTGTTACAAGGTTGTGTGGGAAAGTCACGACTGGGTCTCGGCTGGTAAGAAATGTCAGGAGTTACGCAGTGGATCAAACTTGGTTGCCGTTACAAGTGCAGAAGAAAACAGCGCACTAAAGCTATTCCTTGCAACGGAGGCTTCAAGTATGCATTATAATTATGTGAACAAGATTGTTCAATATTCAGGCTTCTTCTTTGTACATGTGTGTATATATGCATGCATGTACACATTTATGAAGACACTTAATCTGGTGCGTTTTATCCATTTTCAAAGCCAATGCGCACATGACTATCTCACACTTCTAAATAAGTTCGTGTGCTAACATTTTGAACACTTTTACTGAACAGAGTTAAATGCAACAGAAACTGTTCCATTGGAAGGTACAAGACATGAGAGAGCACGATGAGCTCGAGTACTGTTGATATAATGGAAACGCGGTACCTGTATATCTCCACGAGTAGAAGAGCTCTAGGATACTATTACTAATAATAATAATATTCGTTTATTCTGGCACAATTTGACATGACCGCAGCTTGTTTAACCAGGATGGCTGATCCAGACCAGATCAACAAGAATCCTGATGTTTCACGGTCCCGTCGCCTGAGAGATAAATTAAATATTGAACTTTATTCTCTGGTCGATAGGAAACCAGTGAAACGTGACCTTCATAATTATTTTTCTCCAATATATGAGAGAAATTCAGCAGATTGGCTAAGATTCGGGCGACTCTTTTCAAAAGAGATGCATCAACTTCAGGCAGTGCTCAAAAGACTCTTTTGAGCACTGCCTGAAGTTGATGCTTTCTGAACTTCAGCAGGCCTGCAAGAATGGTACCGTACTAGATAAGTCGAAACGCGTCACCGTATACGGATGATTGCATACAATGCGTAGGCTACGGCATTAAACTATTATTATTTTCCATTATTATTCTAATCCAAATTTAAAATAGGCATGCTCGTATACACATGTTGCCGGACCAATAATTATCTTTTATAAAGATTATTTTTCCTCGAATTAATGAACCCATGTGTGAATGGGGAAGCAAATGTTATTTCTGTTAAGAGCTTCTATGGAACAATCGCATAATTTGATTTAAAAATAGGCTACTAAAACTTTTGCCTCCATTCAAGTAATCGTGTATGTGGGTTCAAGTGTCAAATAAGCTTACGCTTTTAAATATTTTGCTGCATCCTATATAAATAGCGACAATAATGTATTTCTGTTAGAAATCTTGTGAGTGGAGGTTACACTAATTTCAGCAACGTAATAACAGCAAATTCATGTTTTTAAAGAAAATTCAGGTAACACTGCTTGCATACCGAGTGAAGAGCCTAAGTGGGGGAAAATGTTCTGGACAAGCGCTCAACAAATGATCAGTAGCGTCTGTCAAAGTCCTTTCGTATGGAGACTAAGTGACAGATTGCAGGCATTCAACTTCACCAGCTGGGGAAGAGGTGAACCAAACGGCGGCTATCCTGGGGAAGCCTGCGTAAGTATTATGGTCAACAAAAACTCTCGTTGGAACGATTACCCGTGCAACTCAAAGATTTGTCCATTGTGCGAATACACACCGTAATGTTTTAGTCCGATTTCCTGTCTTCCATGCATTTTCCTGAGTTTGTGAAAAGTAGGCTAGTTATACCGAAATGAACCTATTTTGAACTATTAAATAGAAGCACTTAGACCTTAATAACTCATTGACTTCTAGCCTAACAGAGAATTTTAGGTGAGAGTCTCTTTTAAAATAAGATATGGCTACAACTGCAATAAAACTAAGACTTAGGCCTATCATGTGTAGGCACGTTGTCTGTGAAAACAATTCTTTCATCATTCAAAGCTGGAGGACACTGTGCCTCAATATGTAGTCATAACACTGACTAGGTGAAAAGTCAACCACCCCAGTTTTGATAACAATTCTGACCGAAGCTATTGGACTAACGGAGTGGCAACCTTCAGTTACGTAAGAAAACTGGCCGTTATAACTCAGACTCACGATAGAACCATTTTACTTACAAAGTCGCTGGTGGTTTATCTCCAACCACGAAGCACTCTAAGGAACCCCGATAGCCAGTTATTTCGGAACTCATACCACTACAACAAATATTCTTTTCCAGATATAAAATAATAGCCGCATTAAACAACTATCGTACTTTATAAGCCGCAGACAATTCAATCGGAACTTTAACTTTTCGAGAATAGTTTTCACCTAAAAGATAAGACGGTACAATGTTCAGTGTAAATTCTAAATGTAAATGTAGGCCTAAATATAGACGGTTTATAAAGAGACCGTACGGCCTAGATCCTACTCATTTTCGTTGAATTGATCAGGTGCGATCCTCCACCACCGCTGTCCGTTTGAATAGGTGTCACACCATTTAAGGTCCCCGTGTACGGACCGTGCAAGCCAGAAATTTATATCTCTGAAATAAGTCACCTTCGAGGGGAAAACCACGATCCTCACGCTCTCAATGACGATGTGGCATGGGATGGGTGGATCTACAGTGTTACGACATCTTTGGCAACAAAGAGCGTTGACATCGACAGAAATTATTCCGATCAGTTCTAACCGTTCATATGGCACAATACAACCTATTGTGACACGCAGCCTACCCTCTAACCACTGTATATATGTAACGGAACCAGAAAGTGAGAACCCGCCGAATATTTTGTCGTTTAATACAAAGCAGAATTTAGTTCAATGTCGTTTTGTAAAAAGCTTGATCATTCGACTACGAAACGGGCAGTAGGCAGTAAGCAGTAAGCACTGGTTCTAACACAGATTGCACGTCTACTTAACCGTGCCTGCAAACTGCATTAATTAAGCGCCAATACTTAATGAATTACTTAATGAAGAAGCATCAATCGATTTTGATTAGCAAATGTGAATGCTGGACTTGATAAGTTCCCTACACAGTCACCGTCTCAGAGAAAACTCGAAGCCGTACTCTACACAAGGTACCAATCGGCTACAGTGTCCCACAGTTAAGTACATGTATTAGGGTGGTTCACAAAAACAAAGTTCAAGCTAGAAACCAGGGCACCCTCTCAGTTTGTTAGACCTGTCAATAGTATTATTGAGATAAAATTTTAGTAACTTATTCCAGCTGGAAGACGGTGCTCAATGACATCGAAATATTACCATATAGTAGCATTAGCGGTAAATCTTGATGTCGTATAACTTGGTCGTCAACTCAACATTTGTCATGGACGTGAGCTTCAAATAGTTTCTGTTGTGTTATACTTACTTACTTACTGGTATTTTGCACAAAGTGACAAAGTGTAAAGTTCTTGTTGAAGGTCATGGTGTCTACTTCCTTTGTTTGTGGCAGACATGTTTTCAGAAGTGATTTTCAAATTTACCATTTGCCAATGAAATGCAAGAGCTCATATTTAACACTTTAACTCTTCGGTGTGCCCAAATTAGCCTGTGGGACAGGATACAATGAATCCATGGCCATTCTTCTGGAGTTGTGGAAACTCACTGACAAGGTTCAAACCTTGAGCTTTGATATCTGTCAACACCGAGCTCTTCAACGGAGTGCGCGTTCTGCTGGAAGACAAGATAGGTCGAGAGCTCCTGTGGTTGGCCTGCCGTCACAGTGTGATGATTTTAACCAAAGTATTCACCTTGTGCTGCGATCCATCTAATTCACCACATAGGCCCATTCCAATCTTCCAGACATATACAGCTGTTTGGGAAAGTGTGATAGAGGACTGAATGTCATATCCGGCACTGAACCCTATCACGAAACAGCACTCAGTTTTCTCAAGAAGTTTACTGAAAGAAAGTCAGATTCAGAGATCAGAGATGACTACCAAGAACGAAATCTTTGAGCTGAAAATGGTTGTCTTAGAAGTTAGCCTTCAATAATTCACTGGAGAGCCCTGGGCCAATTCACCATGCAAGTTGGATGGTTACTGTATGCCATCAAAATCTACCTTTTTCGTGATTAACGTGGTGTATTCAATCTAACAAAGAAGAAAGAAACTCAGATTCATCGATTTGTGCAGCTTTGTTGCCCTTCTTCACACAAAGGCATGGAGGACCCACTTGCTGCTGAAGTTCCAGGACTAGATCTGTCACTTTGGATTAATCTAGGAAAATATGAGTCAGTTGACCCCGAGATCAGCGTTGCTGCTAGGAAGGCCCTAGAAACCACTAGTGGTATCTTTCAGATGAGGCTGTAGGTCTGGCACTATTCTCAGACAAACTTCCAGTAACAGATAAGGTGAATATTGTTAGCAGAGTAACTGCAACGCCTGGTGAAAGGAAGGTGAGAGGTGATGCTGCGGTACTGAAGGAGGGGGCTTGCCTGGGTGATTTTGCAACCCGGTGAAAACTGACACTGCTGTCACACCTGAAGGTTAGTGATTACTTTCTTACACTTCCACAAAAGAAATTGATCGAGAATGAGGATTACAAACAAAGCAGAGAGAGAATTCAACAGTTGAGAGTGATGAACGACACGGCTCAGAGGTGTGTGAAGTTGTTCGAGGAATTCAACCGACTCATCACCAATAATGAAGAAGAAAAGCAGTTTCTTCTTCAAGTGGTCGTGGCAAACAGGAATGCTATTTGCCTCACAACAACAAAGAAGTTTGTTGTTGACGCAGTGCTTGAGTTTCTAGACTCTAAGACTGTAGCTGGTGTTCAAGCCATAAAACCGGAACAATCGACATTCATGGTCAGAACGATGCGTTGTTTTAAATTTTTGGACATTTCCAATACTTCAAACCTACTGAAATTTTACAGTTCAACCTGACTAACTGTTCTACTATCACATGTGTTGTCAAATTACAGTAATATTTGATTTATTGCGAAATAAAAATACATTCGTACGGGAAAGTATGCTCGACGCATTCATTTCCACAATTAGTGTCTTTTATCGATATCAGGCAAAGTGACACAGTCCGTGAGCACCGTCTTCCCGTTGGAATTGGAATCTGAAATTTTGTCTAAATAATACTATTGATAGGTCTAACAAACAAAGAGGGTGCCCTGGTTTCTAGCTTGCACTTTGTTTTTTGCCATGCATCTCTGAACCACCCTAACATGTATAGGCCTATTCTTTATTAGTTGGCTACCGTTGTTCACATCCATGACCTCAGAGTTGTCTGTCACTTGCTAACAATTAGCTACCAGATTTGTTTTCGGAAATATCCAACCATAATATGGTGGGATATTTCCAAAAAAATGAAAATTTATATGTAAATGGTGATCTGGAAGGAAAGACTCCAGCCTTAGCAAAGCAATATCCTGCTGACCTGGTCAGGATTTAAACGGAAGTGTAAGATTTACCCTCCCTCAGTACTGTACTCAATGACAAATTTGGGGAATGTACTGCTATCTAAATATTATCTTTCGAACCTATTTCGAAATGTTTGTAATTGTAATTGTAATTACGACGATTTATATAGCGTTGTTGGTAGCAAGCTACTTCTAGAACGCTTAGCTACTTCTAGAACGCTTAGAGCTGTTGCTTTAGCTTTGTACTCTTTACGAAGACTGTTACCAACTCCAGCAACAGTATTCTCTGAAGAGAGGTCATTCAGTATATTCATGCTGATTAAGGATTTTAAGGTTTACAATGTCTCAAGAACTCATTGATTTTTTGACCATGCTGAGTATTGAGTCAAACATTGCCAGAACATTATTGATTTTTATACTATCATTCTAAATTTTGTCGTAGTCCGTAGTATTTTAAAAACCGACTCTTCGGCCTTCTGTCTATCTCTGCACTGCCTCATCCCGCAAAAACGCCTGTCTGCATTGCGCAGGAGCAGACCGCTCTCCTGCCTGCGCTCTCGCAATCTGCTATTACACCGATGGACTATTGAGCATGCGTAGGTTTATCAAACTGTCGATTGCTGCGCAAGGGGAATGTTTTTTAATCACTGACTCATCGCATCGTAGACTGGATATTAACCAGTTCAACCGTCCACGTGATACGGTGGAAATCAGCAGACGTCACAACATCTCACGACGTTTTCTATGCTTGACTGTTAGATGCATTCAGCAAGACGAGGCGCACCAAGTAGCTTAAAGTGCGTGAAAGGCACGTGCACAAAGGATAAAACCAATAGCGTGATGAAATAATATATGGCCTACCGATCAACGAAACCAAGCCATAATCACTGACTCATCGCATCGTAGACTGGATATTAGCTTGTATTGCAAGCTGTCTGTTCTGTTAGTAGTTAAGATTTCAATTGCATAACATGTAAATGTACAGCGCAGTGCGTTTGTCAGGCGCTTATTAAAGAAAAGATATTATTATTATTATTATTATTATTATTATTATTATTATTATTATTATTATTATTATTATTATTATTATTATTATTATTATTATTATTATTATTATTATTATGAACAATCTAGCATGGTAATGTCGAAGAAAAACAGATGGCGTTTCCGCGTTGGAGAGCTACCGAGAGTCTTTGAAACAGGTAGCTTGTCTCGAGCGTGTCATGTGTTGAATCGGTTAACCTACGTCCTAATTCCATAACAAAGTCCAGTCCTTCAGAACTCCAGGAACCGCTGGACTCTAATGCAACCGCGACAAAAGCATGCGTTCTGGTGATTGTGGCGTATTTTAATGTCTTGGCGGCGGCTGCCCGGTTTGCGGCCTCACCCGCTTCGGTTGATGTTGTTGCCAGATGTGACTTTGCAAATGTGTCAGAAACGGTCACGTCCCAATATTATTATTATTATTATTATTATTATTATTATTATTATTATTATTATTATTATTATTATTATTATTATTATTATTATTATTATTATTTATTATTATTATTATTATTATTATTATTATTATTATTATTATTATTATTATTATTATTATTATTATTATTATTATTATTATTATTATTATTATTATTATTATTATTATTATAAAACAGCCGCCATTTAGGGGGATTTAGTCAAAATAAGTACCGTTTAATGTTAACGTGCAATATGAAATGATATTGGCATGTCTTAGCATCTACTATCTTCAAGACGTAACAAACGTTCAACGTTCCTAATAAACTTTGCTTTGTGGTTGTGCAACTTTGGAGCAAAAGAATAAAATTCGACTAAATGAATTGGCCTACATTTCAGAATTACAATACTATCAGACTATTTTGGATTGATCAATCAGTAACAATCTTTTGAACACTTTTAAGGACTGATCTTCTGGATGTTGACGTGATTACGGCTGGTTATGGTGTGCTATTGGTTGATGCATTGTGCATTAGACACCGACTCAATAGAATTTGCTAATTACAATTTCTTACAATTTCAATTACAATTGCAATCCCGTGCAATTCCATAAACACAAGGAAGAGTCATGCATTGCAACCAGTAGGTCTAGGTCTAATAATTTATTGTGTGCTGATAATTTGGTACAAAGAAAGGTTGCGAATAAATATATTGCCAGAGGAGAATAGGTTTAAATCTGCATGAATTTCATTAAAACTGGTTTGATAAAGAATGTCTGGTTTCTTTCGTTCACACATTGTTCGCTTTTTCGATATGCTGAACTATTGCAAACTTTCCAGATGCGATTAAACCCACGACGAGACCAATGAGAAACTGAAGGATTTCGAATGTGGTTAAGTATAGTGCTATCTAGAATCAATACAAAGGCACCGCCAATGTCGCAGAACAGACGAAATGTTACATTCAACGCGGAAGTTTAGCTCAACGTAAATTCCACCGGATAAGTAGCCTAGTGTTCGGATGGATTCGGCTTCTGGATTCTAGCAGGAGGCTCAAAACCCAACAACTCAGCAAATTCACCGTCTTTATTCAAACCTTCCACACAGTACATTCACCAAACGTAGCTGAACAAACGACAAAGTCACTCTAAGCAAACTAAACTTAATAATAGCAGCTCTACTTTGACTGTCTGTAGGAGTAATCTTAACGCTGAACTGACGACCAAACGACCAATAATAAACGACGTTACAAAGTCCTCTTCTGTTCGCCCGACTTGAACTCTCCTCTTCTTTATTGGCACTCTCTCTCTTCTTCACTCTTCTCTAGTCTTTTAACCCTGAATAGTCACTAGAAACCCGAGGTGTGATGGGTCCTTAACTCAAGTGTTGTCGACGAAACGTAACCGTCCGCGCTCGCCTCTCTAAAATGTCGTCCAGCAAATACACGGTTACGGTCCGGCGTCAACTCCCAATCTAAACCATTGCAAATTAATGACGCGCCATGAAATTTTGCCCTATGTCAGTCATAAATTGCTACCGACCAAAAATTGAAGGGCAAATTATAACTGAGGCGAATTTCGCCACAATACGGTAAGTTAAGGCAATGTAAGGTACAGGTCAGATTAGGCAAAATATGGTAGAGTAAACGTACGAAAAGCTTTAAGATAAGGATGAGGCAAGGTAGGGCGCTGGAGAGAAAAGCAGAGGCAGAGAAATAAAAAGCATGGCAGTTTGAGGTAATGTAAATGTAAGGTGGATTTAGCTGATGTAACGCAACGTAATATAGTGTAAAGTCATGGTAGGCGAGTTACGGTAAGGTAAAGCAGGCACGCTGTAGGTAAAGGAAAATGTGTCAGTGAGAAGTAATGAACAGTAATGTAAAGAAAGGTACAATGAATGAGCTGGCGTTTTTGCATTTACCGCCCACATACGACCCGCAAATGACTAGCATTCGAAAACTGTTAATACTAGAAACCTGATGGAAAGTTACAATAATCGATAATTGTAATCGTAACTGCAATCAACCACCTGGAGATATTGCAATAATTTCACGCTCAAGTACAATATCCATTATAAACACTTTGAAAAGGCGGGAACGATCTTCGACGGCTGCAAGAAAAGGAAAACGTCTTGGATCTAAATTGGGGAAGAGTTGCGTTGATTCCGAAAACATAGCGGCCTTCAATACGAAAATTATTATAATCGGTAAGAGTGGGGGTTCTCCCATCCCAGGTCCCCACATGGAATAGGAGAACAAATGCCTGTGAACATTGTAATAATTCCTCGCGAATGAATGTACATGTAGGCATATCCATCATGCAGCATGAAAATTGGAAACACGAATGAACGGATGAATAAGAGATAACAGTTGTAATAAACCACCTATAGACGTAAAAATTGCATTAACTTGTCCAATAAGAGCATTAGATCAAACGTAATTACATTTGGTTGACAGGGATGCATTGACGTCCTTTATTTGCCTAGGAATATATTAGATCCGTGGGTTTCTGCAAGCGATGTATTAATTAAGCCTATTTTGACAGCAATGCAAAATAAAATTTTATGCAGGACGAACGTAGGCTGAAGGCGCGCGGTAAGGTAGAGTAATGTAATGCAGTAATGGTTGACTAAAATATGACAGTGAGGCGATATAAGGTAAGAAGAGATAAGGTATGGTGTTTAACACAAAGTAAGACAAGTTGAAGTATGGTAGAAAATTACAGGTAAAACAATACAAGGTAATGTAACAACTTGTCACTGGTATGATTGTCTCTTCAACTAGAGAAACAGTAAAGACCTTAATTAGCAATCACTTTGACAGGTAGCATTCACAAGATGATAAATTTGAAGTTTAATGTTGCCTCTATGCCGGTTATGAATGGAGCAATAAAGAATTATTAAATTGATGTTTATGGTGTATACATGTATGTCGGCGAGAAGAGATGGTTCAGCGTGTTCAACTTCAGACGTTCTTCTCGCTGCATCGTCAACTGCTGTTTGGTCGAAGAAGTGAGAAGAGACTGAAATAGTTGGAAAAGGTAAGACGTTATAAGGACTGTCAGTAAAGACTAAGGAAGACGCAGCTTTATGATAGCCACTTAATTAACGCGATCCTGTGACCCAGACTAAAAACAAGCAGTTTTTAGACAACTTTTGTATGACGTCTACCTGTATGCATGTCTGCATGTATGTATACAAGTATGTAGGCCTATGTATGTATACAGGAATGTGTGTATGTATCTATGTATCATACGTTATCATACGATAGCAGGCAACTGAACTCAGAAATATCTTATGTCGAATGCACTTGAATATTTTAAACGCAATCTTAACGCCAGGACATGACGTCATCTGTTTTATTGTTCAGTGATAGTACACGAGTTTTATTTCCACAAGCATGAGCCAGAAAGTCTGAGTTCAATGCAGTCATAAGACTCTGCGTTTGCTGTTGAGGTGGCTCCGTTTACCTATTGCTACGAAAAATATTTCTCGTCATGTTTTTCTATTTTGGTTCCAAAAAGATGATTTTTATTGAGACTGAACCCCAAAAGAAACAACTTCAAATAATGTCTCATTCAGCATTATTACGATAGCGCACAAATTCTACGCAAAAGAATTAAGCCTGTAGATCTATGCGAACCCTAGAAATTAACAAACCAAAACTAGGCGCATATAATCTGTATGGCAGGTTTCGTCAGTAATAGAAGAACAATGCGTAATAGATTATCGTTTTTTTCAAATATTGACTAAAGTAAAAAACGGTTAATTATTTATATTGAAAATTACCAGATAGCAATTATATGAATTAGTATATTTCAGGCGTCCTTTACAAAACTAAAACTGAACCAATGATTTCTTAACAGCTCTAATTCAAAATGTTCTTAGTAGGGGTTCTACATGCATAATACTTTAGGTCCATTGATTAACAAAGGATATTTGTTTGGCTGAGATGGGAGCTGATGGAGTCAGATTTAAATCTCCAGATTACTTTTGCGATGTACACAGAAACCAATTTCCTGTCAACGACTTTTCATCGCTATTCAGCCACTCCCAACTTGTTTTGTACAAATGCAAATGATTATAACTCCACTTGTTTTTTAAATGTCATAATATCTCAGATGAAGACCTTCTTGGTGCTGGTGCTTCTCTTAAGTGGCTATGGTAAGACTGCAAAACAGTTTATCTTTTTAAATCATGCATTTATGTTTGTGGACAGGATTTTAAGATCTTCATCCATTTATGTTTTATGATTATAATACTCAGTAGGCCTAGTAACCTTCTATTCTTCTTCATTGATTGATTGTTTCTCTCACCAATAGGTTTACTACTTGCGCTGGATTAACATGTTTTGAAATCTAAAACTGTAGACCATACGTTCCAAATAATGTCGATTTACGTATGGAAGCAAAAGCACTTACTGCTGCTAGAGTTTTCAGCGAACCCTGACATCATCAAAATCTAATGCATCAAGCGCGATAATTTATGGCAACGGTTTTCAAAAGGTGGTACGCGTACCATTAGTGGTACGCCAAGTGTCGCTAAGTGGTGCGAGACAAATAATATTTTAAATTTAAATTTCTATGAGTTTATGTGTCCATCTGTTTTGATAGCTATTCTACTATGTATTAATTTTTAAAGACTCTAATACCCGCCACAGTCCATGCAAGAGAACTTACGATGCTCCCTCTAATAATTAATTTTGCATGGGTACCTCGTGCTCACCTGTTGTTTTTGATATGACCTTTGCAGGTGCTATGCCAGCATTCGATTTTATACCTGGCGGTAGGCTACAATAAAACTAAAATTTGAAAACGGCTGATTTATGATAGTGCTTAGAATTAATATTGCCTCATCGAACTTGGCTGCGAGGAATAAATTACATTACATTGAGTAGGCCTAATCTACATGAAAATCAAACCTGAAGTATTGGTATAGATATGACAATTATATTAAATTAATTAGCAATCTACAGTTACAATAACAAACCTACGTACCTATAAGCGGCAAAGATAAACTAGTTTTATTATTTTTATCCTATATGGCTTTAATTGTTCTAGACGGAGTATTGTTCCGAGTTGAGGGAAGTCCTGGAAAGGAAATCAGATCCTCCTTGAATTGTCTTTCCTTAGTAGGTCGTCTAGGTCGTGTATCCTTCTTAGGTCGATAGCACGTAAACATTCTTTTGACGTCGAGTACAAATCGATTGTAGACTTACGCAGAAACACGCTGTGAACAGGTGTTTCTAAGAAATATAATTATTGTATGAACAGGTGTTTAAAAGGTCTATATAATTAGGTGGCCAGTTAAGCATATAGATCGGTCATTTTTGCGTGCATGCAAGCACTTCGGACTGTAATAATAAAAAAACATATACAACCAGGTATACCTGATAGATAGATATACCTGGTAGATACCTGCTCACAGACTTCTGAACATAGTTCTGTCGCATACAATAGTGAATGGTCTGCAACGTTGACATATTATTTGTAAAGATGTTGAAAGTTAGACTACGTTAACTGCCTTATCTTTGAAATGTTTATTTCAACAGTACAAGCCTCAAATAATTTCGGGGCTATTGGGGTTAATCTTGCTGGTGGTGTCGGTAACCTTCATTTAGAAGTCGGAGAACAACATGAAGAGCAAGCTTCTCAGGATGGTTTGTAGACTGTTTCTAATAATATAAAGAATTCTAGTCGTAAGGCTTACTTAGCACTGTTCCGAATAATTGCACACGACTATCGTAACACACATTTCAACAATCCATCACATCAGAAAGAGACAAAATTTCGTTTAAAATAATTGTGGCCCTCATATGTGAGAAATGTCGGTTATTTAAATTTCCTACTTATGTGACCATTATTATCTTGGAACCATGTTAACCTTCTATAATTTTTAATTCTGTCTTCTTGGTGACAAGGCTGACGAGTGGATGAAAAATGAATTGAAAGCGCCATTGTACATCTACTAGACGTCCAGCGTCTTTTGGCGATCCTAAGTAGCTGCATTAGTGACATCGTCGCCTGGTAGAGGTGCATTCAGCTGCAGCTAGATTCCTTGAAATAAGAATTTCTCTTATGCTCTAATCTATCCAATTTGGACAAATTGGACCACAAACCTTTGTATACTAGTTAAAACGATGTTTAGACGATAAAGCTTTTCCACGAGTGATATTTTCAACGACGTCGCAGATCACAGGGCTATGAAGAACAGGCTCATCTACCCTGAGACAATTGAAGTTTGCCTCCGTTTTTTAATTATATGCTTCGACCACTAATGCAAAGGCTGAGCCGAGCTGACCACCGCAAGGTCACAGAGCTTGCCAAATATTAGTGCAGATCGCCTACAGGCAATAATCAATGCCGCTCCCCTTCTGGTTTCCTAAAAGAATTTCGATCATTTTACTCTGTGCTGGTGGCTCAAGATTGTTGAACGTGTCAAATTGAAGCCTTGTCACCCTGTTTATGGGCCTACATAACCGTGCCCCTCGCGCAAACTCGTGGACTGCATCATTCCACTATCCGATGATCCTCATCGATTGCGCTTAATGTCATCAAATTCTGTCTTACCTGACTGCACACTGTCTGATTTTTTTGTTTTTTGTTTATCATTTCATTATTTAACATATTTCTATTGTAACTGGTTGCGGTCTGTCAACCTGTCGGAAAATAAAACGAATATCTATCTAGTTATCACCTACTAAGACAAATCTGGTAACATAGTCTTTAGGCTCTCCAGCCGGAGTCCATGGAAGTCTTCCACCATCTGTTCAAATGACGATAGTTTTCACCTTATCAAAGGCACAATTGAAACGGTGCTATCTGACGCTTAGTATTTTCACTGGTAACTGGCAATATGGAGCACCCTAAAATAGCCTGATATCTACAGTAACTGTGTTGCATTACGTCACACCGCATTGCATCACTTTGTCATTATTGCATATTTATAACAAGTTAAAATAAGTTTTAGTCAGTTTCTATGCAGACGAAGAAACCAGCTCTAGTGTTCGCATATTATAAGTAGGCCTATTGCTGATGCCTTTAAGGTGTTTTAACTCCATGGAATTACAATATTTTTTGTTGCAGAGACTATTGAGCGTGAAAATGATGACAATACGCCAGGTAACATAATAATAATTTTATTATTATTAATTACATTTTTAGCAAGCGGACGGTCACACCGAAATGTGAATCCGAGCCTCCAGATGAAGCTGAAGTTAGGTATCCATTATCTTGAAAATCAAAGAGAAATAGTGAGTTTTGAACAGCGTTTTGAAGTTAATTTGAGCAATGATGAGGATTGAGGAAGTTGCGGTCGATTAACATTCCTTAGGTGCAGAGGCATGGAATGAACGTGAGCCCATAACCATAACAGTTCTGCATCGTGGCTCAGCTAAAGGCTGGTACTTGATGATCGCCAGCAACAAGAAGGAATGTAAGGGTAGAGAGGTAAGTGCTAGTGCTGAAGTGGTGAATGAGGGTAGAGAGGTGTGCTAGTGCTGAAGGTTTCGTAGGTCTAAGAGCCAATTTAAATTTTATTCTGAATTCAACAGGAAGCCAATGCAGCTGATGCAGTTGGACTAAGGTGCTTGTTCGTAGTTCGGTTTCGTAGCACTTCGCTAGCTAAGGAGTTTTGGATGCTTTGCAGCCTGTTCAGTTCAAGGCCTGAGAGACCCACACAACTGAATTGGTATAAACAGGTTGAGAGGAGACAATGGAACAGGTTCTGGTCTGCGACATGTTCTTAGTCAGAGCCGACCTGATGTGACGTATTGCCCGACGTTATAGAAACAAGTGTCATAAATGTTTGTTATATGCGGTCGGGATATGAGTCCAGGGTTACCCGAAGTGTTTTGACAGTTTCTGATAGTGGCCCAGCAGTCCCTGCGAGGTCGATTTTACTGTTATAATTGGACTCCAAAGTGATTATCCAAACGACTGAATAATAAAGGACGGAGGACAGAACCCTCTGGCACTCCAGCAGTGCCGAGAGTGGGCTGAGACTGAGCGGTACCGATGACCACCTGCTGATTCCGGTCAACCAGGTAAAAGGCTAACCAGTTTAAGGCAGTTCTAGAGATACAGAAGCTTTTGTTCAGTCTTGAAATAGGTAGCTGGTGGTGTGCGGTGTCGAAAGCTGCAACGAGGTCAAGGCAGAGTGAGAGGCAGGCTTTCCATTGCCAATAGACGAGAAGATGTTGTGCAATGTAAAGGCAAGAGCATTTTCAGTGGACTGATAAAGAACGAAGTTGGGAGAGGAATTAGTATGTTTCTTGATACGCGTAAGAAAGAGACATTGGAGGATCTGGGAAATGCTATTGCAGTTGGAGAGAGATCTGTAGTTAGAAAATTTGCTGGTGTAAAGTCGTGACTAGAGCAGATTTGAAGTATGACGAAAAATACCCTTCAGCAAAAGGTAGGTTGGCCAAGTGTGCAATAAGGTGGGAGAAAACATCAGAACAAGGAACAATAACAGTACTGGTCCATGAAGTCCATTGTGGATGATTTTAGGGACCATGCCTTTGAGAAGATTAAAATCTGTAGAGTAGGTGACAAGACTAGTGGCATGCCACTAAAGGCAGTGCCAGAGAAGTCTGGTCGAGCAGAAGGTCATTCCATACTAAATTAGCAATAAATAGGAATTTTTGCATTTAAGATTGTTTATTTTGTTTACAAAAAAATGCAGCTACTTAGAACATAGAATTCTGATTCTCAGGGTCTGAGCTCTGGCAGTTGGGAGTAGGAGACGCTTGGAGATGCCCCATTGGGCCCGTGGCATTGGTACTTTCAAGTTTGCTGTGGAGATAAGAACTTCTTAAGCCGTTAACGAGTTTGCTTGTTACAGTGTAACGCTGTCTGTCCTGCTCAAGCCCAGAACTTTTCCATTTTCTCTCTAATCGACGACGTTTCCTCAGCATAGTAATAAAAATTACAATAAATTATGACTGAGTTTATTATTTAACTAGGCTTGCTGACGTGTCTACGCAACCAATCGCTAATTCTTTCAAATCATAAATATTTGAAATTTTTAATAGTTTCAATCGAGACCAATTTAAGTTTTTTTTTATTTTTTATTTCTTGTACGATTTTCGATACTTTTGTGAAGTCATTTGTTGTGACATGACTTCTATTCATTCATTCATTTCATGAATTTATATAGCGCCCCTTCAAGAAGCCTACTCAGAGGCGCCCTATTCAGTAGCGATGTTGCATAAGCGCTCACGCCTCAAATAATCTACAGCGTAATAATATTATTATTAGTAGAATACATTTCATTATTTTACACTTTCTCATTGGCTGTCAATTGAGCGTGCAATGAGTAGAAATACAAACACCATTGTTTTGGTCTTTAAAAACCATCGTAATTCCTCTTTGGCTTTCACATTTTTCCATATTTCTTTCTGGCAGGTTTTATTTTAACGTTAAACCAAATTCTCACGGCATTTCAAGCTTGGAATTACTGACAGAAAAACTTATTTAAGATTGTGAGCCTTCACGAGTACTTTCAAATAATTTGTGTTGTGGTTTTGTTGCTTCCACTTCGAATGTAGGAACTTCGAAGAGACTAACTTGAGATGGTTGGAAATTTGGATATTTGGAATGAAGCGCATTGCCTTAGACAAATAATATTAAGCATTTAAATATCACTCTCGGCTTCCTAAATATTTCTAAATGCTTCTCACTGAGTCCAAAGCTGTTTCCTCGCTCAGCAATTCAGCGTACTGTTTCAGCTGGACCAATCTGCCCTAATGGCTTCACTTATCTGTCTGCAACTGGAAGCTGCTACAAGATTGTATTCGAAAGTCACGACTGGTACTCGGCTACTGAAAAATGCCAGGAGTTTAGCCGTGGCTTGGTGTCCATTGCAACTGCAGAAGAACAGAGCGCACTGAAGACATTCCTTGAATCGGAAATTTCAAGTATGTATTAATGTGAGCAGTATGTGTGCTGCATATTCAGATAATTAATTTATATGCAAATTTGTACTGTATGTATAATATGAATGCATGCACAAATTGTACATGCACGTATTTGGATCTGTCTGTCTCTACGTATAGATGAATGAACTTTATCATGAATATATGTATGTCGACATAAGTGTTTCGATTTACCTATGCATCGGATGTGTGCAGGTTAATGTCGTAGACCTATCAATGACGCTTTGATCTGGCGCCTTGTAAGTGACCTTCCGAAGGAGCGGAAATAAAATAGTTGACACGTGTCAGAATAAATAAATTTAATTTAATTCAAGAATTAAATAGACCAATTCTTGTTCGAATATGACTGGGCGAGCATACTTTTGCAATAAAGTATATCCTTTTAATTAATGATTCTGTGCGAGTATGGTGGAGCAAAGAATATTTATAAAATCGATTTACTTAATGTTACATTGCCATAGTTTGTTTAAAAGTAAAATGCCTTTTCTTATATAGGCTACTGCGAATTCTGCATCCATTGAAGTTTTCATAATCTGATCTTGAACGGGTCTCAGAAACTGTAGGCTGACAGGTTGTATCTATATAGAGATAGTGACAATGATGTATTTCTTTAAACCACTTGCAAGTAAAAGTTTGCACTAACTCCAGTAACGGGAAATACAAATTTTTGAAGACAATTCAGGTAGCACTGCTTGCAAGCCGACCGGTCAGCGTATATCTGGAAATATGTTTTGGACAAGCGGCCAACCAAAGATCAAAGACGAATGCACTAAGACTTTCGTATGGAGAATATCAAGTGTCTTAGAAGAACCGTTCAATTACACCAGCTGGGCCGGAGGTGAACCAAACTGCCAGAAAACTGACAAGGATCAGTGCGTGCTTATTTGGGCCGTAAAGGACTTCAATTGGATCGATCATTTCTGCAGCATGAAGATTTGTCCATTGTGCGAGCACAAACCGTGATTCCTTTAAACCGATTTCTTTTCTCCCACGAACTTTCGTGGGCTTGTTGAAATTAAATCTTGCTGAATCTAATTTCTATCTAATGTAGTATCCGATTTCGAACTCTTAAATGGACAAATATTTGAACTAATAATTAATTAAATTACCTTTACCTTATCTGAGACTTTTAAGCGAAAGCTAAAAAATATCGCTGCAACTACTGCATACATCCTGTTTGAATTAAAACTAAAACAGTTTCATAATGTAGACGCGTTCTTTACGGAAAACAAGTCGCTCATCGTTCGAATCTGCCTATCGTGTATCATATGTAGTCATAATATGTAGCCGAAACTTAGTTAATAATTAACGTTTGCCTGGCTATGATAATATTTTGTCTTAGGCCTATAATTAATATTATTGAGGTAGCTGACTGGATTTAACAGAAACAATAATTAGATTAGAATTACATGGCCTATGTGGGTCTGTGTATGTAGTATGTACTTATAAACTTTATTTGAAGCTTTCAAGTACATTATGTAAGTGCTGCTGCGACAGCTTATAAGTAGGCCCTAGTGTTAAAGTCCATTATGAAAAGAACGCTCAGCCTGACTATGGCATATGCATTAAAAAGCCAACCTCAGCACCACTCTTTGTATTAAAAGGTCTTCGATTTGCCAGCTAACGTTGTACAGATATTTTGTTTTAACTGTATTGTTCATCACTATTGCCTCAATAATTCCATGAAAACGGTCGTTAATTCCACTGTCGTGAATAACGCTTTGTCATCTGAAGCTGTGCAAATTAAATCATAAAGTTGTCTTTGATTTCATAAAATGAACTACACTAACATAAAATTCGTACAAGGTGCCCACTTAAACTGCTGCTCGATTTTTGTACCAAGATCTTTGATGAGACCTTTCACGGCTTCAACATCCGACTTGACATCTTTCAGTGATTTCGGAGTATCAGCACAGCTATGATGCTATGAAGTTTAATCCGTCGCGTATTTTCAAATTTACGCGTAATGAAAGTCGGTAGGTGACGATGCTATGAAGTTTAATCCGTCGCGTATTTTCAAATTTACGCGTAATGAAAGTCGGTAGGTGGCGATGCTATAAAGTTTAATCCGTCGCGTATTTTCAAATTTGCGTGCAATGAAAGTCGGTAGGTGGCGATGCTATGAAGTTTAATCCGTCGCGCATTTTCAAATTTACGCGTAATGAAAGTCGGTAGGTGGCGATGCTATAAAGTTTAATCCGTCGCGTATTTTCAAATTTGCGTGCAATGAAAGTCGGTAGGTGGCGATGCTATGAAGTTTAAACCGTCGCGTAGATTCAAAATTTCTCGTGATGAAATTTGCGCTGCGCGATAGTCTATTGCCGTGTGTGGACCCGCGGGCCGTCGGTCATCCAATTTTAAGGGAAGCGTCCGAGCCCCCAAAGTTAACCGTCTTAGGACGGGAAAACATCTAATTAATAATAATTCATTCATTCATTCCGGTATATTTATAGCGCCTCTTCAAGAAACCTGGGAGAGGAGTGGAGGGTAAGGAAACAGAACTGCACGTGTAATCGTGTATCCGTCCTTCTGAATGAGTCACTTCTCACTGGGGGGGAGTGGAGGGTAAGGGAGAGGGAGAGGAAGGGCAGGGCAAGGCGGGGCAGGGCAAAGGATAAAAGTAGGGGAGAGGAGCGGGTAACGGGAGGGAAGTGGAAGTGGAGGGAGGTGGGGAATGGGACACGTTCTAACTAACACAGAGATGCATGCATGGGACGCAGCCTATGCTCTAAACAATGTAGGTAACTGGGTCAAAAAACATGGAACGTCGCTCCAGTTGAATGACATCTGATTTTCCAGATCCAAACTCAAAATTCCTCTCCATTGACGCAGTTTGGCTCCCATTCCATCTCCTTCAGGCTTCAGCAGAAAGAAAACCGTCCTTATCGTAAGACGTAAAGGTAACGGTTAAAGTGGTAAGTCTGCTCTCGTATTGTTATAATTATGTAGGTCTGAAACACCCTAAGGAATTTTACTGAAGAGGCGCTATAGAAATCTGCAGACACAATCACGATTAAATTTGCTTATACATTGCTATGGCTACTTATCGAAGGCGTTGTTTAGAGGTTGAATGCGCAAACATGACCACAGTCAAGACAGCAACAGGTTCGTTGGCGCATAGGCTTAGACGTATAGCCTAGATGCTCGATCACCGAGGAACTATAGATACTCCGTTACATTTGATCTGTTAGCATTTTTATTATTATTGTTTTCGTATCAGTTAGACAAGCGAGTGATCCCAAAGCACACGAAGATATCAGTTGGACTACATAATAATAAGGCTCAGATACAGAAACAGTGTCAAGAACGCAAGAGCAATGCCTCGAGCAAACACAGATCATAACTTCGTTATGACGAAGGCCCAGAAAAAACTGAAATTCATCAAGAGACAATGTAAGACGCTGAGAGGCTAGCATCAGCATTCAGCAAGTTACTTCTATGAGCGGGCATTGAAGGATAAATGGATGGGAGGCGGACAAGAGGAAGACCAAGACAGATGATGATGGATTGAATGATGACAGATGGATACCGATAACTCAATAGCGAGAAGAATGACGACGTCGTACATTTGAACCTGCCTATGGAGGCAGAGAAATAGAAGAAGAAAACCTAGATTATTCATACATTTATATATCGTACAGATAAAATTCAGAGATACAGATAACATAACAATAGAGTAATTGGACAGTCAAAGCGGCCACCATCCCCAAAGGAGGATAGTATCATATATATATTTTCGTTTATTGAAGAAACAAGTTGTCATACTGCAACGAGGTACAGGCATTGAGAATTTAAGAAATTAAAAGTTTTGATTTCTATCGAATGATTGAATGTCATGGGTTGCTATTTTCTATAGAGTATACGAGGTATATAGTTTTTATCGTCTTTAGGTGGAAGCTGAAAGTTATGTTGCCTTGGTCTGAGCTTATAGTGACTTTTCACGGTCTCTGGGAATAGGCTTCGTAACACGTGACATTCGTTCCGTATAACTGCCTGTAGAAGTCTTCTCTCGATCGCCTCAATTGTCTCAGTGACGCTTTTGGCCGTCTGAGGGAGATAGCCCATTCGCTGCATTTTCTTCTGAAAACGCTCGATTCTGGAACGTTCATCAGCTTTCGCGAAACCCCACCATAGTCTAGGCTTGGAATTTCAAAAGAGCTCTAGAAATCACTGTTAGAAGCAAATCATGTAACAATTTGCTACCGGGTGTTTCTAGACTAATTTGACCCTGCTGAAAACGAAAATGGCGGATAGCAACCTGGATTTTTAGCGGTTGCATGGGAAAACAAGATGGCGGCCAAAATGGTGGCCAATAGCTTCAAACTGCTATAAGTGAAGTATTGTATGTGATGGAAACATGATTTTAGAGTCTAAATTAACATTTTCGGGGTCAAGGAATGCGATGGAACTAAAGACACATATGTAGCACCGCCAGAAAACCAAAATGGCGGTCAAAATGGCGGCCATTTTCTTCAAATGGCTTTAAGTGAAGTATTATATGTGATGGAAACATGATTTTAAAGTCTAAATTAACATTTTCGGGGTCAAGGAATGCGATGGAACTAAATACATGTATGTAGCACTGCCAGGAAACCAAAATGGCGGACAAAATGGCGGCCAGTATCTTCAAATGGCTATAAGTGAAGTCATGTGTGTGATGGAAACATGAACTCAGAGTCTAATCTAACATTTTCGGGGTCAAGGAATGCGATGGAACTAAAGACACATATGTAGCACTGCCAAGAAACAAAAACCAAGATGGCGGCCAAGATGGCGACCAATATCTTCAAATGGCTATAAGTGACGTCATGTATGCAATGGAAACATAATGTTAGAGTCTAAATTAAAATTTTTGGTCAAGAAATGCATTGGAACTAAAGACACATATGTAGCACTGCCAAGAAACAAAAACCAAGATGGCAGCCAAGATGGCGACCAATATCTTCAAATGGCTATAAGTGACGTCATGTATGCAATGGAAACATAATGTTAGAGTCTAAATTAAAATTTTTGGGTCAAGAAATGCATTGGAACTAAAGACACATATGTAGCACTGCCAAGAAACAAAAATGACAGTTTAACCGCCATTATTTGTAGCCTTTGATTGCATTTTAACCATTTTATACATTACGTATGCAATATTCGTGTTTCATGACTTGACTATTTCAAGCATTGTTGCAGTCAATGCCATTGCGCATAAGTGTACATGGCAATTTCGCACATCGACAGCAGCAGCTTTCGGAGATAAACTTACCAACTTCGCATGATTTACAGTAGACAAACTCTAGACACAACTGTGGCACCGGACCAATTGTAGACCATAGTGGTACGGAAACATTTTCTTCATCCATACTCCATCCTGATGAGGCTGGTGTCGGAACATCAATATGCAGAAGATAGGCCTTTTCCAAAATGACAGTTTGGTAATGAGCACATTTGCTGCCCAATGGTGTCACTGCATGGTGGAAGAGAATCATTCTGTTTGGTTCTCCCCAAAAAAATATCGTGCTGCATCGCATGTCTTGACGTTGTCATTTGTTTTATACAATCTTACCACAAATTCGTCTACATTCACTATAGCATTCCCTGACGGGGGAATGTTCCCCAATGTAGAAAGTAAGTGGGAACTTTCAAAGTATGTTTTCCATGTATTCTTTGTGCTGATCCCTGCTAAATAATTACATCACATCCAGTTATGGCATGAAAAGCCAATATATTTTCGTTATTTGATCCTCCATACTTGGAGCAATTGTGTGAATTGGAATGAACTTCCGCTTTGCTGATGTTCCTGCCATCACCCACATCTCTTCACATTTAAAGCGTTGATAGTGATGCAGCAACAGCAGAATCACGACGGTATCCCTTGCACAAAAGACCACGGTTTTCAGGTTTGTCTGTGAAGCATGCACAATTGTCTGGTATCAGCTTCTTCGTGTGTTGCTGCCAAGTTAGACACATCAGACCCGGCAGTAGACAATTGTATTGTATTGTATACTGTATTTGATGATTTATAAAGCGCTTATCATAGCATAAGCCTTTCAGAAGCGCTCCCAGTGCGAGGTACTCCGAGAGAAAAGGAAGGTTTCAAGGTGAGAGAAAGAGGTATAGACAATGCCTTATCTTCTTCCACGAAGCCACCAGCAACAACTCAACTACATCTATATCACCATATGTGGCTGTTGAAAGCTGAATGGATAGGAATGCAGCTAGATCAAGCTTGTTTTCAGGCATAGCAAGAAAATTCGACCAATTTTTTGCAATAGAACACTTCCACACTCTATATAGCAACGGATTGGATGTAATGTCTTACAGCATTTCCCTCTGGTTCCACTCTTTACTGACAATGCCCCGTGTCGATCAAAGACAATATCGACCCTCCTGTAACCAAAAGAAAGTTTCTTCACATGCATAACCACTGTATCTGCCAGGTCTCCAAATGTCTTCGATTTCGGAGGTTTCCCTATTGCTTATACCATTGCTTGTCCATCAACAATTAAATGTGATGACTCTGTTAGAGAAATGCTGAGTGGACATGCTACTTTTTCAGTGAGTGTCTGCAAAAATGAGGACTTGTCACCCGCTCTCATTTTGCCTTTACCATCCACCAATGCCAATGATTTTGAAAGAAGTTCAGGGCACAGTATTGTTGCAATATCCATGGCATGGGACGATCGGCTTCATATGCTGTGAAGAGTCGCTGCATGATATCACGATCTTCCTTTACAATTTTATCGGTGTTCCTTTTCTTGGTTGAAGAACACTTCTTGTACAAGTCGTGAAATGTAGGAGCATTGCTCTTCTTCAAGGGATCATTGAATTGGCACAGTTCCAGTGTCATTGTCACGAAGTCTATCATTAACAGATTGTGTAACTTTGTCATGTGACTCATGTCCTTGTTTCTTTGCATTAAGAAGTGAATCGAGTATTGCTGATGTTGCAACGTCTTTTGTTACTGTATTCTGTAGTGGTGTTCCTCACTAATAAAAATATTTACAATTGAAAAAAATGTTGTAGTCGAAATGTTACTTCAGACTCTAAAAGCACACTGGCCACCATTTTTTCCGCCATTTTTGTTTCCTGGTAACGCTACATACGTGTCTTTAGTTCCATTGCATTCCTTGACCACGAAAATGTTATATTAGACTCTAACATCATGTTTCCATTGCATACATAACTTGACTTATAGCCATTTGAAGATATTGGTCGCCATCTTGGCTGCCATCTTGGTTCTTGTTTCTTGGCAGTGCTACATATGTGTCTTTAGTTCCAATGCATTTCTTGACCCAAAAATTTTAATTTAGACTCTAACATTATGTTTCCATTGCATACATGACGTCACTTACATATGTATCTTTAGTTCCATCGCATTCCTTGACCCCGAAAATGTTAGATTAGATACTGAGTTCATGTTTCCATCACACACATGACTTCACTTATAGCCATTTGAAGATACTGGCCGCCATTTTGTCCGCCATTTTGGTTTCCTGGCAGTGCTACATACATGTATTTAGTTCCATCGCATTCCTTGACCCCGAAAATGTTAATTTAGACTTTAAAATCATGTTTCCATCACATATAATACTTCACTTAAAGCCATTTGAAGAAAATGGCCGCCATTTTGACCGCCATTTTGTTTTCTGGCGGTGCTACATATGTGTCTTTAGTTCCATCGCATTCCTTGACCCCGAAAATGTTAATTTAGACTCTAAAATCATGTTTCCATCACATACAATACTTCACTTATAGCAGTTTTAAGCTATTGGCCACCATTTTGGCCGCCATCTTGTTTTCCCATGCAACCGCTAAAAATCCAGGTTGCTATCCGCGATTTTCGTTTTCAGCAGGGTCAAATTAGTCTAGAAACACCCGGTAGCAAATTGTTACATGATTTGCTTCTAACAGTGTCATTTTGAGATTCCAAGCCTAGACTACCAGGCTGGTGCAGCATACAAAAGGCGGGCCATTGTAGTAGCCCTTGTCACCTCGTGTAATGCTACTGGTGGAAGGCCGTGTGCTCTGAGCACTCTGAGCGCGTGAAGCGAACCAGAGCAGGTGGCCAACACTCCATCAACATGATTCGTTACACGAAGATCGTCCCTGATTGTGACTCCTAAGATGTTCATGGAAGTGACTCTGACCATGTCGAGATGCTCCGGTGGAGTAACTGTCCACTTTCCCCGGTGGGCTATGAGCATCTCTCTGGATTTGCAAGTGTTTAGCCGTAAGTTATTTCTTTCCGCCCATATCCTCACTCCGTCTAGCTCTTCTCGTACCGTGTCTCTCAGCGCTGCTCCTATGATTAAGTATGTATCGTCAGCGTACTTGGAGATCTTATTTCTGACGTAGATTGGTCGAAGATCGGTTGCGTTTACAATATAGGAAGAAGGTCCGACCTCTGACCCCTGGACGACACTTGCGTTGATAGCAACTACCTCAGATAACCGCCCTCCGAATCTGGTAGCATGCTTTCTTTCCTGCAGAAAGTTCACTAGCCAATTGTGGATGGCATCAGGCAGTTCTAGCTGTCCTAGCTTGTCAACGAGAATGGAATGTCGGACAGTGTCGAACGCCTTTGAAAAATCCAGAGATATTAACGTCACGTAGGCGTTGTTTTCCAGTAGGGCGGTCACCTGATGTAGTATTGATATAATGGCAGCCGTTGTTGAGCCGGTAGGACGAAAAGCGAACTGATCGCTTAGGAGGTTGTTCATCGATGTAGATCTGAAAGATGGGTATATAAATGTTCTTACTATTTCCTTCTCCACCATCCTCGACAAAACCGGTACGATCGAAATTGGCCGATAATCTGCTGGAACTTTTGGCTGTGCAACCTTAGCTACTGGTCGAATAATAGCCGTCTTCCACTGTACCGGAACGTGTGATCGTGAGATTGACAGGTTAATTAGGTAGGTGAGAGGGGTGGCATATCCTGGAGCTGTCAATCGCAGGTACCATGCTGGTAGTCCATCAGCGACTTCTGCAGTATGATGTAGCCTATCCAGTAATTCGAAGACTCGGATTTCGGTGACAAATTCTTTATCTTGCACTGCAGCTTGCCGCTTTACTGGAGCCACATAATTGTTATCAGTTGACGTGTTGGCGTAATGGGTGTTGAGTTCTTCAGCCGTTAAACCGTTGTCCTCAGTGTCCTCTCTCTTCCTCTTTGTTAGTTTGTTGACGTGACGCCATAGATCCTGCAGGCCCGCTTGTGGTTCGATGTTCCGCAGGTGCGCTCTGTTTGCCCTTTCGATGTAAAGACCAATGCGGCGCGCCAGAGCTGATGCCTCTTCAATTCGACCCTTTCTCATCAACCGGTTCTTTTTTCTGAGCAGGTACTTAGCCTCCGGAGTTAGGTAGTTTGGGTCAGATGATGTCATTGTTACCCTTCGCAGTGGATATACGTTGTTCAGGAGTCCACAGGCCTCCTGATAGAATTGGTCCCAAGCACTCTGGGGATCCTCAATGCTCAGGATTTTGTCATTATCGTAGCAGGAGAGCATCCTAAGGGTCGTTGCATGTTGCTGCGGTGACCTCCTTCGGAACGAAACTGAAACCGGATTTTTGTTCCGACTAACTACTTGCTCATTCACTGTAGCTACAATTGCGCGATGGTCTGTCTTTATGGCTGAGGCGAGGATCTTGATGTTTGTGTAGCATGGTCTTGATACAAACAACCTATCAAGAATGTTGTTTCCTCTTGTCGGCTTGTCCACCAATGGCATCAATCCCGTCCTCTCAATCACTTCGATCTCCGGCAACTGGTTGAAATCGCCTCCAAGGATGATCAGTGCAGCTGGATCTTCATTTCCTATGACTTCGATCATTTGCTCGAGTCGTGACAATAGTGTCGAATCGTCATAGATGGGTTTAGGCGGATGGTATAGGGCCCCGACATACATATTCCCATCTGTTAGTTTAACTTTGATCCAAAGTAGCTCAAGAGTCCTGATGTCTCCTTCGTGAACGAACTCTTCCGCTGGATATGAATTCCTAACCAATACTGCAACACCACCCGAGCGTCGACCAATCCGATCCCGCCGAAAGATTCTGAAACCATCGATCTGTACTGTCCGGTCTTGATGTTGTGCTTTTAGGTGCGTTTCTGTGACTATTGCGAGCGCTAGATCGTAACCAGTGAGTTCAGCATGTAGCTGATCAAGGGCATGTGGCTTGGCTATCGAGGAGGCGTTGATGATGTATATGCCCGGGGTATAGCCACCACTCGCTGTTGTTGTTGTTTTCGCTCCGATCACTGGGCATCGCTGCACGTTAACTAGGCTTCGCAACAGCAGTCTGTGTCGAGACCCTGGACTCTGTCGGGTCCTAGGTTGGACCATCTCAATGGGCCGCTGCCTTTTACGACCGGCCCTCGAACCTCTATAGCGTAAGAGACCATAGGCAGAGATGGCCTCGACAGCCCTCGCTCGACTTGAGTGTGACACTTTTCTTCTGGCATCATACAGCTGTCGACGACTGTACACGTGCGTAGGCCTACTCATTACACTGGTTGTGCAGTGCAATTCGTCACGCTCCAATTGTTCGTAAACTGTACCTGTCCTCATAGCCGGAATAAAGATCGAAATATATGAAAATTTCTTTATTCATAGATATTTCCGGTTTGAATAATTTAGAAACTAACGTATAACTCCACTAAAACTCTGAACCCTGACTTTGCTAAGATAGAATAACCAAAGAAAAACACGCTAAACAACGTTTTAAGGAAAACAGCGTGTAGGCAGCCACTAGGCGCCAATCCTCTGTTGGAAATCAGCAGTTGGAAATCATTAAGAAGTGAGTAGCGTGACAACGGCATCAACACTGTCCATATCAACGCTATTCCAACTTGGTCTTTGAGCAAGTAGGGAAGGGCAAGAATACTTCTGGCTGTTTTAAAGGCAACTATCAATTTAGCAGGAAGCAGGTGGTGAAGGTACGGGCTTTTTCTTATTAATATTGGAAGAGTTGCCGTTTTAAAATCTGCTACTCTTCTCAAATATGTTTGCATGTAACTAACAGAACTTGTAAACTGTGATTTCTGATTGAGCTCCTGTCTTACTAAGCTACTTACCGCTACTACGTTTGCATATTATATTATTTACGCAGAAATAAAACTCAGAACTAGACCATATTAGACGACACAGGCATGAACAGCTTCTACCATAAACATTTGGCTAGACAGGTCCTCATACCCCACAGAGAGCGACGCCATTGCCGCCCATATATCCTGTACGTGGCAAATGTTGTGCTTCAGTGTTCTGCAGTGTACCTATCTCGGAAATAACTGTTGGCGAGACCTGATAGCCACTTCAGTCTCAAATACCTTCTCAATCAGAAAATTCAAGTCGCAATAACCCACAAGTAGCTACGCCTTTGCAACCATATATCCATTGTGTGCCAATATTACATTCGCATCGTTGCAAAACAAATTCTAAGCCTAATTTTGATAACCTCCTAATTGCGATAATCGACATATAGTATAGCCCTAGTTCAATTACCCATCAGGGAATCCCATATATCCTCAACATGCCATAGTTTTCGCTCTGATTTTGTAACACTGCAATAATTCTTTGCTAGAAGTTGATAGCCACTTTTAGCATAATGAACTACTCAACTGTCATAATTCATATCCAATGACCCACAAGAAGCGACTCCTACGCAGCCATAAATGACTGCGTAGGCTTCAGCAACTTAGTTCCCCAGCAAAATTTCGTACCCCATGTTTCTCTATATTCGCATCGTTGCAATAAATCTAAGACATCATACTGATAGCCATTTTCAAATTTCAATTGCCTGCTCTGTCATCATAAATTTAACAAACAGGTCAAGACGTATTGACAGCTGAAAGGGACGTTGCAGGTGGGCATACACGACCTACTGAATCAGAAGGTATCAATCCTGGTATAGAGCCATACCCATAGACTTCTGAACAAAGTTTTGTCGCTGAAAAGAAGAACTGCAGGAGCAGCATCGTGCGCACATTGCTGAAATGTTCAAGTTTACGAGCACCTTTCTTCTCTTTCAGGCGTTAATTTCAGCAGTACAAGGCGAAGACCGGTGCAGCTGTGCTGATACTCAGAAATCACTGAAAGACGTTAAGTCGGATGTTGAAGCCGTGAAAGGTCTCATCAAAGATCTTGGTGCAAAACTCGAGCAACAGTTTAAGTGGGCACCTTCTACGAATGGTTTGTAGAATGGTTTCATGTTTCTATAAATAAAACTGCTCTAATCTTAGAACTTACTTAGCACCGTTCCGCAACGAATATAAACGCCTATGCAACACAGTGATCACTTTAGAATTAAACCTAATATTGAATAAAAATCGTGGTGCTCATAAGTGAGAAAGATCGGCTATTTAGATGTCATGCTTTGTAGTCAGGCCTTTGGTAACCATGTCAATGTCACACATCATTGGCTTCTGCCTTCCTGGTCCCAATGCAGGCGGCGTCCAGCGTCTGCGGGCCATTTTAATGAGCTGCATCATTGATATTGGGTGAGGTGTGAGGTGCAATCTAGTGCAAGTCAATTCGTAGAATATCACATTTTTCTTTAATTGAATCTCACCCGAAATTAAAAAATCGGTTCAGGCGTAGTTGAGCCGAGGACGTAACCTCAGCCTTTTCCTCGACTTATTTCTCTCAGTGACGTAACACACAGTAAGAAGGAGCTTTGATCCAAACTGACCACTAGACATTTAATGGTACGCCACACTCAAACATGACCATATTTATCGAGAATGCTAAGCTCACTGGTGAGTGAATTGAGAGGCATCTTCACCGAGTACATAAAAGTGGTCCCGAATCTGCGCAAATGGAACGTCATGTGGTTCAATATCTCAACCTATGCTGAATATTTTTACGACGACCAAGACGAGCGCTGAAACCCCGCCAAAAGGCTTGACCGGTCCATTGGAGAGGGGGATAGTATAAAGATATCCTTTATGCTATCCCCTCTTGCCTGAAGTTTTCACGTACCCGGTTCGATTCCCGAAAGGCCCCCTGGGTTTATCTCATGCCTTCATTCCCTAGGTGGCAGCAAAAGTACAATGAGCTTGCGCCTTGCATGGCTGCAACTTTGTTGATTTGATGTCTTCTGTAATTTATGTTCTTGTGAATTGTTTAATCGTCATAACAAGTACATTATACAGCGCAGTGCGTATTGTCAGGCGATTCAATTAAATTATTATTATTATTATTATTATTATTATTATTATTATTATTATTATTATTATTATTATTTATACATGTATATGTATATATTATATATATAACGCTGAAACACAATCCTTCGTCCCAACTCGACGACAGAGTTCGAGTAGGACTTTTTAAGCTCATAAATAAATCTGACATCAGAAAGGCCATTGAGTAGGCCTACCTTTGCAAGCGCATACGGATAAGCCTTATATTAGAACTACGCAGCCTATGCCAACTGATTGCCGACCCGCTTACAGGGTCATCGACGGCGTCCTCACGGCTATATATATACAACACCGGGAGCAGACTACTGCGCAGCCACTATGTTATGTTTGACAGGTTGTCGTTGACTTGTCTAGTTGTAAACGCAAATCAAGCCGCACTATAGCGATTAAGCACCGCCTAACTACACAGATATATGACCCAGCATGCGGATGGAGAATGACTCAAACCTCTTCTTCGGCAAAGGACCATCTAAGGAACAGCACACAGAACAAGAGGACCATGGGCAAATTTGAGGATGAGTGAGCCGACCTTCCCAGCTGTATTATAGGACATAGGCTACATGTCTGTTGGGTGCCAATCAAAAAGAAGTTATTTTATATACGTTAATCTGGAGTAGTTTTCTATGAGCTATTCTGAGTGCAAATTATTTTTTCTGTAGAATCTTATTCCCTTCATTTAATATTCAAAACCTTACTAATAATTTTGTTGTTGTCTAAGTAGACAAGCGGTTAAGGTATATTTTAAACCCGTTATCTACTAGCTAATTAGACAACACTGTTTCGAAGTCCTATTGCTGGTAAGGACAAACCGGCAGACAATTGGAAACGAAACGACCTGATTTCTATTGTATTTTATTCAGACATTTATAAAGCGCCTCTAGCTAGTAGGGTGAACCGTATGTTTAGCGACTTTGTTGGGTTCTTAAAAGGCGCTGTATAAATACCCAAATACAAACATACAAGAATGCATACATAGATAAATACATTCGTATATCATAAATGCATACTTAATTAGACTAGGTTTCCAGACGTCCACTGTTCTTCCTCAGTCAGCGATCTGGACGTTATATTGGATCCAGTTAACTCACTTTCTGATCATGCCAATCGTATCTCTCGTACATGCCTTTGTCAACCACGTCAACTCCGCACCATCCGTCACTCGCTTTCCCCTGACCAGGTCACCACTCTCGCCCATGCACTGATCTCTACTAGGTTCGACTTTGGCAACACCACCTACTCGGTAAATGCATACCACGTACATATAAAATACTTAGATGATACTTATTCCATCATTGAATGGGACAAAACTAAATATTTCGAAGCTCCAGTCAGTCTTTGTTGATGATCTACCAAAGTTTGTCACATATCTGCCTTCATTCGGGACTCCCAATCCTGGCTTCCTGTGTCCAGCGCATCCAGTTCAAAATTGTATCTCTCGTGAGCAACTGTCTTGTCGGGGTAGCTCCTTCTTACCTTAGGACCTTTTGCACCTCGGTTCTTCACTCCCTAGTCGCTCCATTCTCCGCTTGACCGTCAAGAGCCTTCTGATTCTCCCCAGATGAATTTTCATTCTATTCATATTTTGATTCACTATTCACGAAAGGAAATTGTCTTGAAAAGCGTGTATATTTAAATAAGTTGTTAGGCATCTTCCTAGTCACTTTTTCCGTCCTGTACTTCTGAAGATTCTGACTTGAGACGGCTGGATATTTTGAACGTGAAGCACGTTGAGGTAAGACAAATAAGGCAATTTGATCTGTATTGACAACTTTCAAATATTTCTGAATGCTTCTGAGTTTATAGTTGTTTATTTTGCCAAATTTTGCCGACTGAGCATGATACATTATTTCAGGTATCTGCCATCCTGGTTTCACTTACCTGCTTGCGTCAAAGAGTTGTTACAGGGTCGTCTTCGAGAGTCACAACTGGACCTCGGCTGCTCAGAGATGTCAGGACCTACGCAGTGGATCCCACTTGGTTGCCACCACATGTGTAGCAGAAAACAACGCTTTGACGTCACTCCTTGCAGCAGAGCTTAGAAGTATGTATGCATGCATGTATGTATGTATGAGCACTTGTTATAGCGCCCCTTCAAGATTTCTACTCAGAGGCGCTCCCGACTACAGCGCGGACACTGAATCGGAGTTTCACGCCGAAGCGCATGAGCAATTGCGAGTGAAGGACTTGCCCAGGGTCCCTACGCGGCGGCTTGAGGTGGATTCGAACCCGCAACCTCCGGCTGTAAGGCACCGAACATACCCCTACACCACCGCGCCCCGAAGTATGTGCAATTGTGAACACAACTGCTCAATACCCAGGCACTTTCTTGGTATAAATGTATATATGTGTGCATGAATGTTTTTATATGAAGACTATTAATCTAGCGCGTTTTAAGTACCTTACGAAGATGCTGCACGCATAACTATCTAACTCATCTATATACGTACGCTGTATACGATTGCTTCAAAAGTTTGCTGAACAGAGTTTAGTGCAACAGCGCATGTGTACGGCGGAAGACTGTCCCTAGAGGAAAGTATAAATAATGAGAAACGAGTATGGCCTGGAGTTGATATTCTGAACCGTCGCACCTGCATATCTCCATATGCAGCATAGCGCAACGAGCGCCAAGCCGATGAGAATGTTAAGCTTTAATCTATCTTCGGCATGGATCCAGCGGAGAGCGCCCCTCATACAATCTCCAATAAACTAATGTACGAATGGAAGCTGACGCGACTTCGGCCGGTGTGCATGAATGGAATTACAATAGTCTAAGCACGTCAGGATAAATTAATGTATGTGTATCTAGACGGCCATAAACTATAACTATTTTCTATGGTTATTTGAGTTCAGTACTGTAGTACAATAGGCCTGTCCGCATTCGAACATGACTGGGGACAACATGTTTTGTCATGACTTCGCTTTGAATTAATTATGCCCTTTACAAAAGCAAAAATATATCCGTGTAAGACTTTTAGTGGTACAATCTCATTAAATGATATATTGGTAGAATGCTTCTTATTGCACAGGCCCCTACAAATTGTGCAAAGAATATTTCTGTTACGAACCTTACTGGTCTAATTTTCATTATTTTATATAAAAGTAGAATGCCTGGTATAACATAGGCTACTAGGAATGTTTTCATTTAGGTGTCCTAATCAGGACAATTGGGTATTTAAGAATACGCTTTTGAATTAAATCTGTGCCTTGTATAAATAGACAAAGCATTTCTTTAAACCAATATATTAAAGCAGAGTTTGCTGCATTCCTGCAACACAATTAATGCAAATGCATGTTTTTAAAGAAAATGTAGGTAACACTGCTTGCATACCGAGAGGTTTGTCTCAGCTTGGAAGTCTATTCTGGACAAGCGGTCAACGTCTGATCGGAAACAACTGCAGCAGTGAATTCGTGTGGAAAATAGCAGGTGGAAGAAAGCTGCGAGTTCCATACACCAACTGGATGGCAGGCGAACCAAACTGCGCCAAGAATGAGGAATTCTGTGTGGATATGGTGGCAGCAAGGAATTACCTTTGGAACGATGTGCCGTGCAGCTTGAAGATTTGTCCAGTATGCGAGTACAGACCTTAATGTGCTACAGTACATGTAATTTTAAGTTTCCAGAGACCTCTGGTTGGACTGTTAAGAAAAGTCAGACTGGAGTGTATTAACTTTGAACTATTAAATGGAAAAGTCTCTGAACTTAATGATTAATTAACTTTTTCCTTATCTTAGACCTCTAAATGGAAGTCTTTTACAAATAAATATCGCAACACTAATTCTTATTTTCTCTTTGAAATCAAACTAAAATTTGCTATAATTATGTGAACGAGTTGATACCGCTCATCCACTGAAGCTGGATGTTGTGTGCTAAAGTGTAATCATGGCAATCTAGTATCACAGCCTGCAGACTGATAAAACAAGAAGAGCATGTAGCAAGTTATAATCCAGTTGTTTAGCCTAAATGACAGCGTTTCCTAGAATGTTTTATTGGGTTCCAAACTAATTAAAGAATCATAATTTTGCCTGGCTGTGATAATTAAACAACACTTTTGTGTTTAATCATCCAAAACACTGACTGTCTTTAACAGAAGCAATTGTGAACTCAGCATTTCTATACAGATTATGTAATCCATGTAGGTCTAGATATGTGTATGCTCTTGCACATTTCACACGTGTCAAGTGCATCACTAAATGCGCTGTGCACGCTAACTTGAGCAGTGTTAAAGTCTTCTATGCAATAGAAACTATAGCTCAGTTTAACTATAATTCAGTCATTTAGCAGTAGACTTGACCACCTTTATTTGTGTTATGAAGGGCCTCTGCTTGCTATCTAGAAGCATATTTGTACAGATATTCCTTACTAACTGCTTTGTGAATGACTCAATAAACACACAACCGTGGAATTAATGCACCTCTCTTGATTGATCATTTGTCATCTGGAGCTGCACAAATACATATGGCTTGCTTTTATTTCTTATAACGAACCACAATAAGATAAATTACTGTAAATGTCTGGAGAAACAAAACTGCCAGAGTAGAAAGTCAGATATCTTCGATGATGATAAAACTTCTTAACTGTTTTAGTTTAATACAAAATTCTCACAGATACAATATTAGACCATTTGAAATTGAGGTCCTGCCCCGACCGCACTGAAAAGGATACTGATTAGATGTAAAGTCAAAAACCCTAATCTTGATAAAAATTTCAGACCGGAGTTATTGGTTTAAGCCTGCAACCTCTAATAGGGTAAGCAAGCGGTACCTTATTGGTCCATTATTGATTAAAAATTTTATAAGAGAGGCCAACTTTATAAAATACCTGTTGGCTGTAGCTCCAATTATGAGTCAACTGGAGACCCCGCTAGCTCAGGAATATGTTGATGGCTTCGCTCTCATACAGCTACTCGTGCGTGGATGAATGAATGGGGATAAGTGGCTGGCTATGTAATTAGATTGATAAGTAAGTGGGTAGATGTATGCTACATACATGTATGTATAACCTGCTAAATAGAAGTTATCTGTGCTTTATTGAAATAGTGTTGACTGTCCTTTATTGAAATAGTGTTCACTAAATTTTAGTGTATGATCAGATTTATTAGGAGTTGACTAGGTTTAACGGGTCGTTCAATTGTGGATTATATTCGCACAGTGAACATATTATTGAGAAAACACGGAACGTCGTTCCAGTTGAATGACTTCTGAACCCAGATGCTGACGCAAAATTCTTCGTTATATATAGACGCAGTTTGGTTCCCATTCTTGCCACCTCGTGTAGTTGAAAGTTCCTGGACAGGGTTTCCACGCAAACGGTGTGTCACGACTCCCAGGATTTGTTCTTTCGCCGGCAAGCCACAGCATTGGCCCGAACTTATTCCAGCCATGAAGGCTGGGATAAGTTCGGGTTATTGTAGCAGTTATTGTTCCCGTCGCTGTCAACAGGTTAGGTTGACGCAGGCTACATTTAACTTTGTGAATTAGGCCTACCTATCATAATGAATTCATCAAACTGGGAGGTTAGGAAACTATCCGTTAATCAGAACGAAACAATGTACCATGCAATGCAAAACAATATGAACTACAAATGAAATTTCGTATTGCTCCTTGCGAAGTTCTGAGGTAGAGATACGCAGCAGGAAACATTACGAACAATTAGGAGACTGGAAGAAGAGAGGTCTAAGATTTTAGTTTTGAATCAAGCAGATTATCTCAGTACGTGTTGATCAGAGAAGCCAGAAAACAGACTATCTTGGATAGGTAGATCTAAACTTAAACAGATGAGTTTAGCTATGGTTGCATCCAAATTATCTTTCAACATCGGAACCAATTTGCTGAACAGTTTCTATACACCCGTGTTACTTGCTTGACCCTTTATTACAGACGGAAAGAAAGTAGGACCAGAAGATGTAATGATATTGGAAGTAGCCTGCCGTCCATATTAAACCATATCAAACAATGAATGTCCTCCTCGCTCGGGTAGATGATTCTTGTCTGACGACACACATAAAAAGCGTCCTCTACCGAATGACCGGTGTGTAAAACACTGCGTAGCCAGTAAATCAATGTAAGACTAAGTAGAGGATAATTGTTTCGGAACTAGAACAGGATGTTGTCGCAGCATGTGACTGTTCCAGTCTGACGGTCTCAAATTTTAACGAGTAGGCTTACATTACCACAGCCGTAAACGTATACTTGTATATCAGAACGAATGAATATTCACTGCTATTTGATGCATGTCATTTCCAACGATTTCGTCATCCAGTTCAACAGCGATAGAATCTTTAATGTCCAATTTATACTTTACGCTTTCTGTCGCAGCTGAGCAAACTTGTTTGTAACGACAAATTCAGTTTTTTCTCCATAGGCCTACCGTAACGATACCCTATTCACATTTTGTTGTTTTTTTACTTGCTGGTATTTCCTTGACCAACTTGTTTCTTATCAACTAGTACGCCATATCTAGCAAACTGTGTTCTGTACTCGGCGATCTGTCTCATGTACCTAGCAACTGACTTCCCCTTCTTGGCAACTTTTCTACTGCACTCAGTGATTTGTCTTCTTTTCCTTATCTTCTGTCTCGTTATTTCCTGTCTTTTTGTCTTCTGTCTCTTTGACGGCCTATAAAGCACTGGCTGTCACCAGATAAGAGAGCTCAGCGTCGATGACACATTGCGGCAGTTGAGCAGACTTCGCATTGAGGACAAACAGCGGAGGAGGAAGAACCATCAACCGACAACTATAATAGCCGAAGACTGATGCGGATTTGCGGCGCTTGTTTACTTCTGTGGCAGTATTAATTTGGGGGCCCCGATAGCGCATTGGATAACATCTGGCGTAGAGAGCGAGAGGTACCGAGTTCGAGCCCCGTTGGGCGGATGTGCTTTGTAGGCTGCTATTAGCGCCGTTGTATTGCAGGCTGTCTGTTCTGTTAGTAGTTAAGATTTAAATTGCATAACATGTAAATGTACAGCGCAGTGCGTTTGTCAGGCGCTTCAATAAAGAAAAGATTATTATTATTATTATTATTATTATTATTATTCAAGTCTTTTATCACAACCGAGTTTAGGTGGTCGATTATGTTTTATTGAGTACCGGTTAACTGCAAGGTGAAATTAGTCACCCTGCAAAAGTTAACACAGTCCTTCGACCAGAGTTAATTAGTTTAGCAAGCATTCAGCATTCAGAAGACAACTTTGTATCTATAGACCCTATGTACATTTAACATGCAAGGAGCATATGTTCATATCTGTAAATATGTGCACATGCAGTTGTGTAGGCTATGTGTCACAAATTAACGGTTCCAAAATTTACCAAAAGCCTGCATCCGCCGTGCACTGAGATAGAGTTTCGGAATAACCTCGATTCAGATCACCTAGCCTATAGCACTAAACGACACGTGTAATCGAACAATCGATGAATATAAACTAACAAGAGCTTAAGAACAAAAGTCCGTTAGAAGACGTTCAGTAGAAATCCTGTAGCCTACATGTAGGTCATGCAGACCGTGGAACAAACTCAAAACAGATGAGCTTTGGGTCCAGCCCTATAAAATTTGAACGGGTGTAGAGATCTGGGTAGAAGATTCAGGAAGACCTGTCATTCTATTCTTGTATTTAACAGTGAAAATAAGAAGAAATTAATTACTTTCATTAGATGGAAACCTTATGAGACCACTGCTGCCATCAGCGGTAGTTCAAAAATATTTTCAGCCTACGATTAGTCACACCTCTGGCATATTAATAGCCCTAAGGAGTTCTTGATACAGCAAACATTATGGTCAGGTATAATAGACCTCCTCCTATTTAAAAAACTTCTGCGTGCCCACCTACTAACTTTAAATATATAACTGCTTTTAATCTTTTGTTTGTTTATTAACCTTTATCATCCCAGATACTGAAATTGTTATGCAATCACTTTTTAATTTAGTTATGATGCAGTTTACAACCAATATAGAGGCAATCAGTAACAAAAGTAATTTATTTTCAGTTCATATCTGAATTGTGCATATGTTCCCAAAGTGGAACGTTGGGTCAATTTGACTATCATAAGCACCGTGCATTAGTTAAAATGTAACTTTTTCAAAGTAATTCATATATGCAATGTGCAAAAGTTGTGATTCAAGGTTGTGTTAGTATTTCATTTAGGCCTAACTGAAACAGTTTCAGGTGAATTAGACACTGCCAAGTCGATTGTGTTCCTGGGTATGGTATGTTTCAAAGCTCAGTTCGTGGAGCCATTTGTCGCATTTTCCACACTTCTTCCTATAGTGTTGCTGTAGCAGCAAGCACATCTACATTGTGTTATGAACTCAATGAAATGGTTCAATCCATCATATCGAAGCAACGCAGGCACCGGTGTTGTCCGAACACTCAGTCCTTGACGTGGCACACCCTTCAGCAGGCCACAAACCACATCGCGTCGAAGCTGGATGTGACTCAGTCGTTATGTTGTAGGAAGCAGAACACACTACATATTCTCAGCAATGTTCAAGGCATTCACAAACAGATTCTACCACCATTTCCATGAGCACGCCCCGCTCAGTAGAGCGGACAGAGCGACGACCCGGAGCACTCGAGGTAGGGCAGCAGAGGTCGCGTAGATAGGCGGGGGCGAGGCCCAGCAAGGACCGCCAGACCAAAGTAATGATCCGATAGGCCTACGTGATCCGCTGCAGGAGGGGGAGCCAATGAAGCACATCCAGCATATAAGCTGAGACATGGCCAAATTTGGAGATGCGTCCGCAAAGGCGTGAGGCAGAGCGCAGGAACAACATGCTCACCAAGACCCGCGTTTTCTGTTCTGTCACTTTTGTCACAATAAATGTTTGCTTGGTATGGAAACCCATCAGATGAGCAAAGCATCCATACTATGTACCTGAACCTGATTGGCTGTCCACTGATGAACATCTTAGAACTGTGATGACCATGAGAACTATGATTACCATAATACGGCATCGTGCACGGCAAACCCAAAAACAAACTGGGTACCAGAAGCCAATCACAATAATAATAATAATAATAATAATAATAATGAATAATAATAATAATAATAATAATAATAATAATAATAATTATAATAATAATAATAAATAACAATAGTAATAGTAATAGTAATAATAATAATTATAATAATAATAATTATAATAATAATAATAATAATAATAATAATAATAATAATAATAATAATAATAATAATAATAATAATAATAATAATAATAATAATAATAATAATAATAATAATAATAATAATAATAATAATAATAATAATAATAATAATAATAATCACAACTACAATCAATATAATAAGTCCACAATATGTAACTCCACAATTATTGTTGAGTTATAAAAGGCAATTTTCAGTTGCAACGCAAAGTAGTGGTTCATGTAAGGAGAGTGACCCAACGTTCCCAAAGTGGAACACATTTGAAATCAGCTACGTTGCTCGTGAATAAAGCACTACCGTTGACAAATTTGACCATACACAATCACAATAAACACAGTTCATTCCAAATGTGCAATAAAAATAATTAATTGTCACGTATCTGTAACATACATTAATTTTCAATATTTACGAATAAAAATGTCAATTTTTTTTGTATTTGCATCATAATTATAATTATTATTTACCAAAACAGACTCGAAATTAAAGTAAATAAACACGCCTCCATCGTTGGTCAAGTCAATGAATATTTATGAGATGACTTATAGTCTGTTTCACTGCGACCAGAGGAGTTTTAATAATATGTTCCACTTTGGGAACGTTGGGTCAATAAAGGTTAAAAGAACTTTTCAGCATTAGACAATGCTAATTATGTTATCATTTTAGTTGTTGCTTAATTCACTCCCAATCCTGAACATTATGTTATCAACCTCCACCTAACAGCACTGGTACATAGGTGGCCCTGCTTAGCGGGACTCTGGTCCCTTTAGGTCCTCCTTTTGTATCCCAACTTAGTATTATTTGAAATATGATGATTTGTTACTGTACTTTTTTTGGGAGCAATAAAAAACCTATGTTATGTTATGTTATGTTACATAATATTATGTTCAGGTATAGGCCGACATAGTCCAACACTCACGCTTAAGGGTTTAGCAACGATTAATCTATCAGAACCCAGTAAAAGCAAGGCTGTTTTTGACAGTTTTTACACGCCTTTGTAGAAGCTCCTCTGAAATTAGCATAATTTTTAACCAGTTTAGACAGGCATACAAATTTAGCAGATCTAATACAATAGTCCAATGCAAAAGCAATCTCTTTTAAAGTTGTCGTCAACACAGTCTTTGTAATTGTATAAATATGTTTGAACATTTGATTTAAACACAGAACTGTCTCCTCGGTATAGAATGCAATTGATCAATTCAATGATTCAATGATTAACTCAAAAGATGGCTATTTTGTTTTCGCTACATCCACTGTTTTATGTTCAGCGCACGGAAAGATATTAGCATACGAATGTGCTGTAATTATTCGCTTTTCCACATGCGTTTAAGCATAGAACCGTTTTCCAGGTAAAAATTTATCCAGTCACTTGACAAAGAGTTTCACCTGCGAACAATTTGATTCTTTGCGTCTTTGAAATGTAAAATCACACGAACATGCTATAATTGGCTCAGTATTGATTTCAATACAGAGACCTTATAGACAGGCCACCTTACATAGGAATCTGCGTTGTCAGCGAGAGTTGGCGCGATTCCACTTATTCGTATTGCCGTTAAAAGTAGTATTCGTGACTCGAGCTCAAAGTCACGCTGCCCATTAAATAAATCCTTCACGACATCTTCAAAGTTGCACCGGAACTCAGCAACCTGCCCGCTGTTCAGTTTTCTGACGCACTGAAAATGAATATATTTTAAGAATTCATGGGGACAGATGTAGATAATTATCCTTCGTCTTCGATTTCCTTCAGACTTACCAGAAACGGCCGTACACAGAGTGAAAAATCCCAAAATGATTTGCACATACATGTCAAATAACACCGACCATTCATTTATCACTAAAACAGGGCAGCACCTTGTGGCAACGTCAATAGTCACCCGAACAGGTTCATTTCCAAGACTTTGTAAATATTGAAAGGCTTTTTCGCACTGTTTGGCTGCTGAAGTGTAGTCGTGAAGTGCTGTGTAATAAAAGTTAGCAAGGTATGCAGTGCCAATGAGATACGCTGGAGAGGACCAACTTTGTGCAACATTCCTAAACAGTTGCGATATTCCGATTTTAAATATGCTTTCTTTGTAGTTACTAACCATGGCATTCTGTTCCTCACCGGCGTTTGTTAGTTTCTGTAAGTGAAGTGGTACTTTGCTTTCACGAGAATAACAACAGAGAAATCGATGTCCACATTGAACGCCAGATACAGAAGAAGAATTCGACAATTCAGAAAGATCATTTGCCATCCATAAATCCTTGGATTCGGTTAGACCTGTTCTGTCTAATTTACCTTCACATCCAGTTACAGTAGATTTCAAAGGCATAGTTTTAGGGCTATACAGATTTTGTGCGAACAAAACTAATTGGTGACACAGAAGTTCATTTAAAGAATACTTCAGTGACATGGATTGAAGTGAAACGTCTTCGTTTTGCGCTTTTGTAGCTAAATCAAAACATTTTACGGCAAAACTAATGTTCCTCTCTCTCAAATGTAACTGCATATCGTCCTGCCTCATTAAGCGAAGGTGACTTTGAATGCCTTCGAAGACATACTGTAATTCCGGTACAAAGCTATCTGAAACTATGAATGACGTCTGCAAAGACTCCCATCGTGAATCCTTCAGACAGTAGCAGTTGTTATATGTCAACAAGATAAAAATAATGAATTTGTCAGGAACTACGAAGGAAATAGGACCTTTAAGATAAGCCTTCGGTACAGTTTTTAAGAAAGTGGAAACGTACAATTCTTTGTAGTGCAGAAGTGACGTTATCTCTTTCGCTAAATCGGTGTTGTGTGGCAAATGATCAACCATGTTATTCTTCCGAATGAAATAGTTCGGACAACATCTTTCAATCAACCATTCAATCATCTGGCACAATAATTCACCGACAGATGTCTCCAGGTTCTCGTCTGTCCAAAACTCAGGAGGTTTCTCTTCGCATGCCCAAAGCATTAGCGTCTTGAAGAAGTAGGTGCAGAGAACAGCTGTCTCCTCTCCCCCACACAATTTGACTACTTCACTCTTGATTATCCTTAGCACATGGTAGATGTATTTCTGGACATCCGTCCAACTGTTAATTAAAATCACTTCTGCTTGTGAGAAAGAAAATCTCCATTGAGTGTTATCATCTGGATTACTTTGATGAGGCTTTGGAACCAAATGACATCCGAATCCGACGACTTGGTCAATGACGTCTCTGGTAGGCCATCCAATCTTCCTCTCACGAGTTATCCATTCAGCTGCTTCTATTAGCCATGATGGACAATACACAGAGTATACATAATCTACCTTGAATTTTTGTAATTCAAGCCATATCTGATCAATTTCAATTAAACATCTGTGGATAGCATTAGAGTCGGATTGTGTATTCAAGGATCTCTGCCATGATGGGCCTTTAATGCGTACTTTTTCAAGTAACGGTACCGATGGTTTCGGATAATAAGATGGTTGCTCATTTTCCTGTAAAGCATCGGGCTGCCTTAACCTTGCAAATCCATCATGACAGTCTTTTGTGTCAACAATCAGACTTTCGCTTTTGTGTCTTTTAAATGTTTCGCTTGAATGATCAGCTGGAGACGCAATTTTTAGCCAGTAGAGTTTATCAACATCCGTGGGATTGGCAATCATATACTCGAAAGGAACCTCAAAACAGCTCCCACATACAATACACCCATGCAATTCTTTTCTTTTAAGCAGCAGCCTTCTAAATCTCTGGTAATCTGGTTTGCTGTAAGTGATCCCGATTTCTGACGACATCAAAGTGTTTCCTTTGTTTCTTTGTAACGGAAAATAAATAGTTTAAATTCAGTTAAACCATCAGATATCAGCATGCAGTTGATAAAAATGCTGCATATTATATCGAATGGTAGATATTAACGCATCAGTGGCCTACAGTTATAGAGTATAGTTTAACTCTCAGGCTACCAAGGTTTTTGTAACACTGGCTACCAGGGGGTGGTTACCACCACCCCTGGATTTCGTGTTTGGTTTCACATATCATAACTTGTAATACAGTATTGGATTCAGCATTCATTTCTGCACAGAATGGTATAGTTAGTTGTACAATGTACATTATGTGAATGCACCTCGAAATTACATCACTTTTAACAACTGAACCCCTTAATTAGCGATATTTTATATTATTGCGTACATTTTGTACTTTTTGGATAAACAAATATAAAATTATGTGTGTTTGAAACTGATCTATGTATCCAAGATACACATACATCCCTACATATGTTTATATACGTATAAATATACATCCATACATATATATCCACACATATATATCGGTTTACGTTGTGATGCTGTATTCAGCCATTTTCACACAGATTACGCGTATTATTATTTATTTTGAACACTTCCGGTTTTCAAAAGACAAACATGTAAGCATGCAAATGAAGCCCTACATTCCCTCTAAAGAACGGTATATTTGTTTCTCTTCAAGGAAGATAAATGAATACGCTACAGACAAAAAACTAAGGGGGAGTGCTTGCATTCAGCCATTTTTCACGCATATTACGCCTATTATTATTTATTTTGATCACTTCCTGTTTTCAAAGCAAACATATAAGTATTAAATGAAGCCCTGCATTCCCTCTAAAGAATGGTATATTTGTTTCTCTTCTAGGAAGAATAGTCAATAAGCTATTGTCGAAAAACTAAGGGGTGGTATCCACCCCCGCCCTGGTGCCTCGGGTATATCGGTATAACTTTTGAAAGGCGTGGGCTAAAACCATGATGTTTACCTCAAAATGTGCGCCAATGAATCTGCTACAGCTACCTAAAATGTAAAAATTATGTTCCATATGAAAAAAACATTTTATGCATAAAAACGTGGGGGGGGGGGCTGGTAACCACCACCTCTTGGTAGCCCGAGGGTTAATCGTAATCCATGCAGGCATGATTTATTTACGTAGACTACATAATTTTGCCAGCGCATCACAATGCTATCCAACTTGTACTGGACTGACTAATCGAAGAACCAACGACCATATGAAATGGCATAGAATACACAGCTCTAGTGAAGGATTTCATGCAAAGATCATTGAAAATGAGCAGGGTATCGACCAGATTTCAGTCAAAGTAGCCTATTGCTGGGAGTTGGGCAACGAATCGATTGAGTTTCACGTTACAATACCTACCCACTTGCTACTCTGGGCAAAAAACTCAATTTAACCAATTTAAGTAATTTACAAATAGCCTCAAATACTCTGACGCTAAATATCAATTGCGTTATATATGTCTAATAAATAAAATAACTGCGTCAAAGTTAAACTGGTAGACCTGAGAATTAATAAAAGGTAAGCAATAAACACAAGAAATTTTATAATACTAGAGAGGAAAATTTGCTCGAGTGTAAACGAATAACTAATTCAGACAATCAAAGACTACTATGAGAAAAAGACGGCTAGACATTTACAGGACCAGTTAGCTACATTGGTAAGAGCGTTGGCTGCGCTTCTCATGCGCCCATGTGAAAGACAACATGTGGTTCGCGGTTCGCATCCCGATGCTGGCTTATTTTCAGATATTTAAATCTCGAGCTAGCACGGTCCTTGCACGGGGACCTTAAATGGCGTGGCGTCCATTCACACGGGCGAGCCTTGGTGAAGGATCTCACCCGATCAATTCATTGAAAAATTAGCAGGGACGAGGCCATAATTATACGGTCGCTATAGAAAAACGCGAACATTTACATTTACTTACAGTAGACTAGTAGAGAGTTACAGGCCAAACTTTTTGCTGCTTCTTCGCTTCTCAATTAGAAACAAAAGCACCTAATTATACTGCGGAACTGGATCGTTCTGGTTGTTTTAAGAACAATAAAAAGCAAGCATACGACTTCTATGACTGAGACTAAATATATACAATACAATACAATTATAAATTTATAACGCGCTTTAACACGAAGACAAGTCTTGCATCTCATGATGTTAAAATATGTCGTTTTGTGCAGAGTACTTTGTCGGATGATAACATCGCTCACTAGAAGAGTCACCAATGGCAGGCTCGCGCAAACACGCTAAGCCCAACCAACAGATTCCCAACTCGTTTATTGATCACATCAGTTCAGAGATTTCTGCAGCACGGATGATGATATGTCGGATGATGATATTTTCGTCCGGAGATCACTAGGTCCACCCCGGATAGTTCCGCGCACAGAACAGGCATCGGTTGATCGTCGAGCGGTTGATATCGTATCCGCGATTGACAACAGTGGCTTCTCTCCAACGACCCGTTCCGCCATTATTCCTCCGTGTTGACGATGCCAGCGTAAGTAGGTCAGTTGGATGAACCCTGTCTCCCCTCAAGCTGTAGGTGGACCGTTCCAGCCATGGAGAAGTTGAGACACACAACCAAAACCGTTCGAAAAGCAGTATATCCGTGGCAGAATTAATAGAAAAATCCGACACACCGAATCAGCAAGCAGTAATTCTCTAAACGTGCGAGACCTATCGAACAAATGCTGCATTCCGACTAAGTAATCTGCCAAAATGACAGAGATGGCATGTCAGCAGCCAACATGGCTGCTGACATGCGCCGAGCAAAGATATAACAGCAAAGACGCAGAGAATGCTTCATTCGCGTAAATACAAGCATTACGGTGTAGAAATATAATTTATTGACACTAACTCACCGTCTTTATGCCCCACGAAACGGTTAGAAATCCACGAGAGATACGCAAGAGCGAAAATGATTCACGAGAATATAGACGCGCGTTCTTCCAGAAAGGCCGACCATCGGAAAATGTGTAGGCTATCTGAAAACTCTGTTCTCTCTCTCTCTCTCTCTCTCTCTCTCTCTCTCTCTCTCTCTCTCTCTCTCTCTCTCTCTCTCTCTCGCTTTCTCTCTCTCTCTCGCTGTCTCTCTCTCTCTTTCTGTGTCTGTCTGTCTCTCTCTGTCTCTCTCACACACAACCATCATACGTATTACCTAGGCGTATACAATATAAATGCGTGCAGATAGCCTATTTATATAATTATGAGCTCATAAACGGAGAGTCTGTGTCTTCTGGCATGAAAAAGTTTTCATACAAGTATTACATAATACATCACCTTGTCACCTTGTGCCGTCGATTCGCTGAATCCTAGCGACCGCCATAGTCAACCTTCTCCATGCGTTCCGATCTCTCGTCGCCTCTCTCAGTTCCGAACATAATACATGCTTGTACGTTATGTGCACCAAGGCCACTGAAGAGGCTGAGAGAAACGGATATTGCCGCCTCTCAACGACGAATAATAGGCCCGACATTAAGTTTCATTAACTTAA
>JACEVL010000164.1:0-20000 GCA_020284085.1 Aporrectodea caliginosa | reverse complement strand
TTAGACAAACAGCTAATTCTAATTCTAATCGATTAGCTGTAGTCTGATGCTAATTCTAATTCTAATCGATTTGCAATTGTCAGCTAATTCTAATCGAAAATCGATTAGCTGATCGATTAGATGTTTGAAAATTAAACCGAGAACGCTTTCATTAAGAGTGAGTCTATTAATATTGAGTATGAAGAAAATACTTAATTACTTATTTATCTGAAGGCTATTTCGGACTGTCAATTATCTGTTCATTGTTATAAAACATGGGAACCAGTACAAGTTCTTATTTCTGCGCCTAGTTCTCCATGCTTACCACAATAGCTGCGCAGACAACTGATGAAAAAATTATTCAGAATTTATTATTGTTAAAACGTTCTTTAAAAGTATTAAGATAAAAGTGATAGGCCTATCGGAAGGAACAATTTAATTAGTAGGGAAGCGTAAAAATTCAGTAAAATCGTCAGCGCTCATTGAAGCCAATGTACATAATTTTATCGTCAAACTTCGTCCGTTATGTTAGGGTAAGTTCAAGTTGACAAGAAATGGCTGGTTTGTCGACTGTTCTCACATATAGCAGTTGTGCAGCTTTAGGTATTGCAATAGACGACAGCTCTAGGTATTGTAATAGACTGCAGCCGTAGGTATTGTAATAGGCTACAGGAACTTGCTGTGCTTTGATTAAAATTTGACAAATTCTTGAAGCAAATAGGTGTATCGAACTATCGATTATTCATATCTAATTCTAAATGCTAATCGATTAGCTGCTGCTAATGCTAATTCTAATCGATTAGCTAGAAGACTTTGCTAATTCTAATTCTAATCGATTAGCAAATTTCAGTAGCTAATTCTAATTCTAATCGATTAGTAATTCTAGCTAATCGTACCCATCTCTGGTGCGGGGAGATGGTTGAATGGTAACACGCTGGCACAATGCTCAAAAGGACGCGGCTTCGATACCCTTGTTCAACTCCTGTTAAACTTTTTATCATCTCTTAATACTGTATCATGTAATCTTACTGGGTACTTCTCGGTTTGAATTAATAAACGATTGTTGTTGTTGTTGTATTTAACGGCAGTGAAGGGAAAGTCTTGGGGAGGGTTAGTTTGTCGGTTGTCCGTTTTATGATGAATTTTCTCGTCATCTGGGTGTTATTCTGATACATTCGTCTAACTGTTAAGAATTCGTGTTGAAAGCGTTGTATAATTATGGTAAGTTCGTTTTGAGATAGTTCGTCACAGTTTTTAACTGCGTATAAGCTGCTTAGTGATTCCGGCGCTCATAAAGACTGGGACAGACGGAACCAGAATCGGAGGGTATGACCCAGTGCAGGCGATAACAACCACTGTATATGAGCATGCATGCATGTAAGTATGTATGTATAGGCCCTATGTATTTATACATGTACTTATGCATAGGTATAATCGGTTTATAAACGCGACGCCATATGAAACACTCCCGTCTACGAATATAGTGGTTGGCTAGGTAATTAAATTGAAAAGTAGGTGGGTAGATATATGCTATATATGTATAACCTGCTATACATAGGTTATCTGTGCTCTATTGAAATAGTGTTCACTGTGCTTTATTGAAATAGTGTTCACTAAATTATAATGTATGATCAGTTTTATTAGAAGTTGACTAAATTCAATGCGTCGTTCTGTGCCGAACTAGGGCACAGTTAGGCGCTATGAGTTCTGCCGAGTAACAGCTTGGCGCCAATAAGTTTCTGCTGCGCAATAGATTGGCGCCTTAATTTCTGCTGTCGACCAACACCGCATAAGGGCGGCAATTATTGATCGCTGCCGGCTGAGCGCGGGATTCTTGCGCGGGAGCCGACGCCTATAAAAAGGAGCTCCGCTACACGCAAGCGCTCCAGTCGATATTGATCCGTCGTCAGCGTAGGTCGCCTGAGTTTGGTCTTCGTGTAAATCCCGCCTTTTGCTTTTAGCGCGAAACCGAGTTGGCGCGGATTGTAGTGAGGCAGGACGGCGTGTCAACCGTGGAACGACTACGACAGCCTGATCGAAGGTCTAGGGTTGGAGACCTGCTGCACTGAGGTAGTCTAGTGGACGAGTGAGTTCCTTTTGGGTAGTACGTCGTACTTCTGGTTTTCGGTTAGAGGTTAGAAACTTCTTGTGTCTATTTATGTTTACATGTAATCGAGCGCTACATGAGCTCAGTCGAACCTACCGTAGTCATTTGGTGTTTCATTAATTATTGATGACAGTTAAATCATTGGACATTATAAAGCATTTAATGCCTAGAAGTTCTGGCGCTGTATAAATGATTCATATCTCTTATGTTTTAAATAATTAAAGCTTTGCAAATGGAAGACGAATTGTTTTCAAATGATAAAACAATTGAGAAGCCTAGTGTTCTTGACACTATACTCAAGAGCCAATCAGAAATGGCGGCCATCTTGAACTCCTTAGTGAGTAAGATGCAAAGCATGGAAACCAGATCACGGTTTCTTGAAAGTGCAGTTGTGGGAAAGAAGGACCCAGATACCCTGCGAGGTATTGGTCTGCCCACAGCAGAAGCCGCGGCAAAGGTACCCTGGTAGATAGTGAAGTTGAAAGTACAACTGCTTCTGTAGCGCCACCGCAAAAGACTTTGCGCAGAAGCTTTAGACTCCGAGATAAAAACCTTAGAGATTCATTACCTCTTACCGGTGAAACTGGCAACATATTTATTGCTACGCCAGGGGTTCTAACCCGGGATCAGAAGTTTGTTGAGAAGGAGATTTTCCCACAACTGCCCGACCCAAGCCTGGATAGGAAGGGGGTCGCCACAGTTCAACCATGGATTATATTCGCACAGTGAACATATGTTGAGAAAACACGGAACGTCGTTCCAGTTGAATGACTTCTGAACCCAGATGCTGACGCAAAATTCCTCGTTATAGACGCAGTTTGGTTCCCATTCTTGCCACCTCGTGTAGTTGTAAGGCATAGCTCTTCCTGGACAGGGTTTCCACGCAACGGTGTATCACACCTCCCAGGATTTGTTCTTTCGCCGGCAAGCCAAAGCATTGGTCCGAACTTATCCGTTCTTTCATGGTAGCAGTTATTGTTCCCGTCGCCTTCAACAGGTTAGGTTGACGCTGGGCTACATAATTATAAATTTGTGAATTAGGCCTACCTATCATAATGAATTCATCAAACTGGGAGGTTAGGAAACTATCCGGTAATCAGAACGAAACAATGTACATGTACCATGCAATGCAAAACAATATGAACTACAAATGAAATTTCGTATTGCTCCTTGAGAAGTTCTGAGGTACAGATACGCAGCAGGAAACATTGCGAACAATTAGGAGACTGGAAGAAGAGAGGCCTAACATTTTAGTTAAGAATCAAACAGATTGTCTCAGTACGTGTTAATCAGAGAAGCCAGAAAACAGACTATCTTGGATAAGTAGATCTAAACTTAAACAGATGAGTTTAAGTTTAGCTATAGTTTCATCCAAATTAACTTTCAACATCGGAACCAATTTTCTGAACAGTTTCTATACACCCGAGTTACTTGTTTGACCCTTTATTACAGACGGAAAGAAAGAAGGACCAGACGATCTAATGCTATTGGAAGTAGCCTGCCCTCCATATCAAACCATATCAAACAATGAATGTCCCCTCTCTGGGGCAGATAATTCTTGTCTGAAAACACACATGAAAAGCGTCCTCTACCGAATGAGTGGTGTGTAAAACACTGCCTAGCCAGTAAATCACTCTAAGACTAAGTAGAGGATAATTGTTTCGGAACTAGAACAGGATGTTGTCGCAGCATGTGACTGTTCCAGTGTGACGGTCTCAAATTTTAGTGAGTAGGCTTACATTACAACAGCCGTAAACGTATACTTGTATATCAGAACGAATGAATATTCATTGCTATTTGATGGAAACTGCATGTCGTTTCCAACGATTTCGTCATTCGTCCAGTTCAACAACGATGGAATCTTTAATGTCCAATTATTTATACTTTATGAATTCTGTCGCAGCTGAGCAAACTTGTTTGTAACGACAAATTCAGTTGTCTTTTTTCATAGGCCTACTATAACGATACCCTATTCATATTGTGTTGCTTTTATACTTGCTGGTATTTACTTGGACAAATTGTTTCTTATCAACTAGTATCCTATATCTAGCAAACTGTGTTCTGTACTCTGCGATCTGTCTGATGTACCTAGCAACTTACCTCCTCTTCTTGGCAACTTTTCTCCTGCACTCATTGACTTGTCTCCTTTTCCTTATCTTCTGTCTCTTTGTTTCCTATCTTCTTGTCTTCTGTCTCTTTGACGGCCTATAAAGCACATGCTGTCACCAGATAAGAGAGCTCAGCGTCGATTCCACACCTCGGCAGCTGAGCAGACTTCGCATCGAGGACACACAGCGGCACCAAGGAGGAGGAGGAAGAACCACCAACCGACAACTGGCCGAAGTCTGAGGCGGATTTGCAGCGCTAGTTTTCTTCTGTGGCAGTATTTTTCAAGTCTTCATCACAGCCGAGTTAGTTGGTCGAATGATCGATTATTTTTTATTGAGTACTGCTTAACTTTAACCTTCGTGGAAACCTTTGTGTACTTAGGATCACTCATAACAGAAGACGTGGATTGCAGCTAGGAGATAAGAATAAGAACTGCAAGAGGACTTGGAATAGGAGTAGATCTGATGAAACTGTGGAAAAGCCATAACATAAAAATTAACACAAAGATTAAATTAATGAGGACACTTATGTGGCCAGTGATGATGTATGGCTGCGAGAGCTGGACAATCAAAAAGAGGGATGAGAAGAGAATAAAAGCATTTGAAATGAAATGCATACAAAAAATACTGGGTATATCATGGATATAGAAAAAAACAAATGAATGGGTGTTAGAGACGGCGGGAGTGAAAAGGAATTTACTGGAATCAATCAAAAGAAGAAAGATGTCTTACTTTGGGCATATAATGAGGAAACAAGGTGAATGTCTAGAGAAAGAAATTATGCAAGAAACGGTACCGGGAGCAAGAGCAAGAGGGAAACCAAGGAAGAGGTGGATGGACAATGTGGGCGAATGGTTGGGATTATCAACGGAAAGGTTGCTGCGAGAAACCGAGGACAGGAGAGGATGGAGAAGAATCGTCTACAATGCGACCAACCCTCGTATCGAGGATGGTTGGAGATATATATATATATATATGTATATATATATATTAACTTTAAGGTAAAATTAGTCGCTCTGCAAAAGTTAGTTCAGTCCTTCTACCATAGTTAATTAGTTTAGCAAGCGTTCAGCATTCAGGCGACAACTTTGTGAAATATAAACCCTATGTAGCCTACATTTAACATGCAAGGGGTGTATGTTTGTATCTGCAATGTGTGCATAGTTGTATATGTGTCACAAATTAACGGTTCCAAAATTTACAAAAAGCCTACATACGCCACTGAGATAGAGTTTCGGAATAACCTTGTTCAGATCGACCATAGCACTAAACGATTGTGCGTTGCGTTGCGTTTATCGTGTGCACACACCAGTGCGTCAGCTCCGTCTAGTTTCCCTCGGGTTGCTCGCACTGGGAGCGCTTCTGAAAGGCTTTTGCTGTGAGAAGCGCTTCATAAATAGCCAAATACAATACAATACAATAAACGGCACGTATAACCGAAAAATCGATGAATATTATCTAACAAGAGCTTAAGAACAAAAGTCCGTTAGAAGAAGTTCAGAAGAAATCTTATAAAAGTACGTCATGCAGACCATAGAACAAATTGAAACAGATGAGCTTTGGATTCAGACCTATAAAATTTGAACGGGTGTAGAGTCCTGGGTAGAAGATTCAGGAAGACCTTCTCTTAGAAGAAATTACTTACTTTCATTAGATGGAAGCCTTATGAGACCACTGCTCCCATCAGCGGTAGTTCAAAAATATTTTCAGCCTACGATGTCACACCTCTGGCATATTATATAGCTCTAAGGAGTTCTTGATACAGCAAACATTATGGTCAGGTATAATAGACCTACATAATATTATGTTCAGGTATAGGCCGACATAGTCCAACACTCACGCTTAAGGGTTTAGCAACGATTAATCTATCAGAACCCAGTAAAAGCAAGGCTGTTTTTGACAGTTTTTACACGCCTTTGTAGAAGCTCCTCTGAAATTAGCATAATTTTTAACCAGTTTAGACAGGCATACAAATTTAGCAGATCTAATACAATAGTCCAATGCAAAAGCAATCTCTTTTAAAGTTGTCGTCAACACAGTCTTCGTAATTGCATAAATATGTTTGAACATTTGATTTAAACACAGATGATCCACTGATGCAATTGATCATTTCAATGATTCAATGATTCACCCAAAAGATGGCTATTTTGTTTTCGCTACATCCACTGTTTTATGTTCAACGCACCGAAATATATCAGCATGCGAATGTGCTGTAATTAAGTAAGTAAGTAAGTAAGTATATCCTTTATTGAAAAACCAACTGCTAACCGCATTTTGGTGTACAAAGATCATCAATAATAAAAAAAATTAAGTATAAAGCATCCGTGTGACAAAATGTTTTACGAGATAGAGAGTTTGCCTTAGGTATTATTCTATTGTGGGTTCTGGGTAGGGGTCTGTGGGTATACCCGTACCCGCGGGTTTACCCGTACCCGACCCAAACCCGCGGGTCGGGTACGGGTCGGGTAAGCATTTCACGGGTCGGGTCGGGTCGGGTACGGGTAAGGTCATCACGGGTACGGGTATGCCCGGTTTTACCCGTACCGACGTGAAGTTTTAGGGTTACAATGTCACCGTTACATATAACAGAGAATGTCGGCACACAATGACTCTGACCGTGTCTGCAACGTACTATTAACAGTTACTTAGTGTTCTAGCTGACAGCATATAATATTATACCAAGGAGATAAAATGTACAATGCAATTGAGACAGCACAACAGTTGCATGTGACAGGTTCCATGCCTATTATTACTACTACTACAACTGCTACTGCTACTGCTGTTGTTGTTGTTGTTGTTGCTACTACTACTACTACTACTACTACTACTACTACTACTACTACTACTACTACTACTACTACTACTACTACTACTACTACTACTACTACTACTACTACTACTACTACTACTACTACTACTACTACTACTACTACTAGGTCTATTACAACAACTACTACTACTATCATCGTCATCATCATCATCATCATCATCATCATCATCATCATCATCATCATCATCATCATCATCAACCTATTTATTTATATCACTGCAGGCTGAGTTGCAAGCTATTGGCCTGGTAGGAATAGGGACTTTGGGAATGAGTGTTAATGACGTGACGGGTACTGTACGGGTACGGGTATACCCGCGGGTACGGGTTGGGTCGGGTAGTGATTTTGACTACGGGTCGGGTACGGGTACGGGTAACGGTTCTGTGTTACGGGTACGGGTCGGGTAGCAAAAATGCTGTACCCGCAGACCTCTAGTTCTGGGGCGTAGCGAGTATGAAACAGTTTTCACGGGAGGCAGTAGTTTATGTAATACATGTGCAGGGTTGCTGATGATAGTAGAAAAGAGGTTAGAGTCTGCTTTTCTGCAAAGTTGCTCGAAACTTTGGTAGGATTCCGGTAGATAACGAGATTGCATAAGTCGCCGTATAGTTGCCTGAAGACGAGAGCGTCCTTCTACCCCCACAAAGCCCCACCACGCCGAAGCCGCATAGAGCATCCGCGACACTGTGGTAGCATTTGTTACATCAGACAGAGATTGGCCCTTTAACCAATGTGCTGTTAGAACGCGGAGGGCATACATTGACTGCCTAGCCTTAATGACAATGTTGTTAACATGCGTGTCGAAGTTGAATTGTTCTGACAAAGTGACACCTTAGTCTCTTTTTCCACATGCGTTTACGCATAGAACCGTTTTCCAAGTAAAAATTTATCCAGTCAATTGACAACGAGTTTCACCTGCCAACAATTTGATTCTTTGCGTCTTTGAAATGTAAAATCACTCGAACATGCTATAATTGGCTCAGTATTGATTTCATTAATGAGACCTTGGACAGGCCACCTTACATAGAAATCTGCATTGTCAGCGAAAGTTGGCGCGATTCCACTTATGCGTATTGCCGTTAGTAGTAGAATTCGTGACACGAGCTCAAAGTCACGCTGCCCATTAAATAAATCCTTCACGACATCTTCAAAGTTGCACCTGAACTCAGCAACCTGCCCGCTGTTCAGTTTTCTGACGCACTGAAAATGAATATATTTTAAGAATTCATGGGGACAGATGTAGATAATTATCCTTCTTCTTCGATTTCCTTCAGACTTACCAGAAACGGCCGTGCACAGAGTGAAAAATCCCAAAATGATTTGCAAATACTTGTCAAATAACACTGACCATTCATTTATCACTAAAACAGGGCAGCATCTTGTGGCAACGTCAAAAGGTACCCAAGCAGGTACATTTTCCAGACTTTGGAAATATTGAAAGGCTTTATCGCACTGTTTGGCTGCTGAAGTGTAGTCGTGCAGTGCTGTGTAATAAAAGTTAGCAAGGTATGCAGTGCTAATGAGATACGCTGGAGAGGACCAACTTTGTGCAACATTCCTCAGCAGTTGCGATATACCGTTTTCATATATAAGTTTTGTGTAGTTACTAACCATGTCATTCTGTTCCTCACCGGCGTTTGTTAATTTCTGCAAGTGAAGTGGTACTTTGCTTTCACGAGAATAACAACAGACAAATCGATGTCCACATTGAACGCATGATACAGAAGAAGAATTCGACAATTCAGAAAGATCATTTGCCATCCATAAATCCTTGGATTCGGTTAGACCTGTTCTGTCTAATTTACCTTCACATCCAGTTACAGTAGATTTCAAAGGCATAGTTTTAGGGCTATACAGATTTTGTGCGAACAAAACTAATTGGTGACACAGAAGTTCATTTAAAGAATACTTCAGTGACATGGATTGAAGTGAAACGTCTTCGTTTTGCGCTTTTGTAGCTAAATCAAAACATTTTACGGCAAAACTAATGTCCCTCTCTCTTAAATGTAACTGCATATCGTCCTGCCTCATTAAGCGAAGGTGAATTTGAATGCCTTTGAAGACATATTGCAATTCCGGTACAAAGCTATCTGAAACTATGAATGACGTCTGCAAAGACTCCCATCGTGAATCCTTCATAACGTAGCAGTTGTTATATGCCAACAAGATAAAAACAATGAATTTGTGAGGAACTATGAAGGAAATAGGACTTTTCAGATAAGCCTTCGGTACAGTTTTTAAGAATGTGGAAAGGTTAATTTCTTTGTAGTGCAGAAGTGACGTTATCTCTTTCGCTAAATCGATGTCGTGTGGCAAATGATCAACCATGTTATTCTTCCGAATGAAATAGTTCGGACAACATCTTTCATTCAACCATTCAATCATCTGGCACAATAATTCACCGACAGATGTCTTCAGGTTCTCGTCTGTCCAGAATTCGAGTGGTTTCTGTTCGCATGCCCAAAGCATTAGCGTCTTAAAGAAGTAGGTGCAGAGAACAGTTTTCTCTTCTCCCCCACAAGATTTGACTACTTCACTCTTGATTAACCTAAGCACGTGGTAGATGTATTTCTGGACATCTGTCCAACTGTTAATTAAAATCACTTCTGCTTGTGAGAAAGAAAATCTCCATTGAGTGTTATCATCTGGATTACTTTGATGAGGCTTTGGAACCAAATGACATCCGAATCCGACGACTTGGTCAATGACGTCCTTTGTTGGCCAACTGTTCTTTCTCTCACGAGTTTTCCACTCAGCGGCTTCTGTTGGCCAATGTGGACAATACACAGAGTATACAAAATCTACCTTGAAGTTTCGTAATTGAAGCCATGTCTCATCAAATTCAGTAAAAAATCTTTGGATAGCATTGGAGTGGGATTGTGTATTAAAGGATTTCTGCCATGATGGGCCTTTATTGTGTACTATTTCAGGTAATGGTACCGATGGTTTCGGATAATAAGATGGTTGCTCATTTTCCTGTAAAGCATCGGGCTGCCTTAACCTTGCAAATCCATCATGACAGTCTTTTGTGTCAACAATCAGACTTTCGCTTTTGTGTCTTTTAAATGTTTCGCTTGAATGATCAGCTGGAGACGCAATTTTGATCCAGTAGAGTTTATCAGCATCCGTGAAATTGGCAATCATATACTCGAAAGGAACCTCAAAACAGCTCCCACATACAATACACCCATTCAATTCTTTCCTTTTAAGCAGCAGCCTCCTAAATCTCTGGTAATCTGGTTTGCTGTAAGTGATCTCGATTTCTGACGACATTGCTTCCGTTATTCCTTTTTAACGGAAAATAAATATTTTAAAATTAGCGAAACCATCAGATATCAGCATGCAGTTAATCAAAATTCATTAATTCTTTCGGGAATTTATATAGCGCCTTTTCAAGGAAACTACTCAGAGGCGCTCTCGAATCCAATGCGCCCAAAAATAAAAGTTTTAAGTTTATGAACGTGAAGGTTTCGACGCAGCTCTAAAGGAAGACTCATTCCTGATCATTTCGGGACTACCAAAGAAGAATGTTCGATTCTGCAGATAGTTGCGGTACGAGCAAACGGAACCAGAAGAACTCCTTTTTCTGCGGAGCGTATGAGGCGACGCCCTGGGACAACCAAAATCAAACAGCAGAGCTCACGGAGATAAATTGGGGCGAGGTCCTGGAGACAGCGCCAAATCAGGGCAGCTACCCTGTACTCGATACGCTGGCGAAATAGGGAGCCAGTGAAGGACCTCTAACATGTAGCTGGATACGTGATCATAATATATTATGTGTGAATTTCCCCAATGAGGCGCGCTGCATAGCGCAAGACTCGGTCCATGCGTGCTAGGCGGTTAGATGGGAGGCCAGCGTAGAGCGATGAGGAATAGTCAAGACGAGCTGTGATGAAGGAATGCACTAGAGTATGTTTGGCAGCAGACGTAAGCGAGCGAGTAACAGTACGAAGCTGGCGCTAATGGTAATAGCAGTCCCGAGCAAGACGATGAAGAGGTGAAGCGAAAGTAAACTCTTGATCCAGCTGGACGCCGAGGTCATGAACCGTGGTTGAAAAGACATAATGAGGGAATTCAGACGTAAGAGTGGTCAAGTCAAGTTTAGCAACCTGTTTCCGAGTTCCTATAGCCAGATGAATTTAGTCTTGGACTGGTTCAAGCGCAGTCGATTAGACAACATTAGGGAATGCAAACCCGAGTTACCCGAACCCGGGTAACCCGGGTTACCCGGCTTTTTTCCAAACCCGAAACCCGGGTTTGAACGCGATTGAAACCCGGGTTCGACGGGTTTGAAAATCGTAACTTTCACCGTCCTTCACGGTGTGAAACTCACAAATGCAGAGTAATGGAAATATAACGATAATAGTGGTTGATAACGGGTTTACGTAATACAACTTATAACTACTTATTTATCGGCTCATTCCATATCTTTATTGGTGACTTCGTATGAGTGTGGCTTCCCATTTCACACGACCAGTGACGAATGTTGAGTGTTTTGACACGTCGGGGTCGTAGCTTCGAATTCGTAAATAATAGCAATAAACTGTTTTTATTTGAATTTAGTGATTTCAGACACAAATCCAAACAATGTCTACATCAGCAAATGTAAAGGGTAGTGTTTGGGATCATTTCGTTCACGACTCTGAGGGCCAGATGGCTCAATGTCAGTTATTTAACTCGCAGCAAAAATTGCCAGCGGTGCAACAAGAAATATGCATAGGCTATTCATCTCGGGTCCAAGCATAAGATAAACCTGCTGAAACACAAGGACGTTGGTGACCCTTGTCGTTCTGACGAAGCCAATGACGGTAGGCCTCTTAGTCCAAGCACAATCACAGGCAGCGATATGTCTCCAAAGCAGCATCTACTTTAGTAAGTTCTGGCTCTGCCAAATTGGGTTGCAGAGTAACGATGACTAAATTATCTTCTGAAAGCAAATGGGCAGGCACTGGAATGGCCTAAAGCTGAGATGTAGACGATTAAGCTGTCATTTGACAATTATCTTTATAGGCCTATGCAATGTTTCTTTCAGACAGAACGCTCCAGAACGGCATTCCGTTAATTTTTTCAAGTTGCTAAAAATTATTTTATTTACTTACATTTTTAATAAAAAATTATTTAGTTAATTTAATTTAATTTCAGCGTTTTCAGTGTTTACTGGTATTCAAGATGCTATAAAATTAGAGGCTCAGGTTTAGGCCTTCGGAACCCTTGCAATGTCTGTCTTCCATAACTGTTCTGGAATTGTTCAGTTCCGGAACATTTTTTTATTGAAAAACACTGCTCATATAAAAAAATATCGCGATTATCCTAAAGTTTTCTTTTTATGCAAAATTCTTGACTGTTGGAGAAAGTTGGATTTGTAGCTGCATACGACGACGTTGTTTTTATACAAGAAATAGTGCGTAATAATATTTATCATGTAAAATTTGTTAACCCGTCCAAACCCGGGTTACCCGGGTTACCCGGGTTTTCACGGCGGTCAAACCCGAAACCCGGGTTTCAAAAAAAGACCCCGGGTTTGCATTCCCTAGACGACATCCACGCTTCTAGAGCATCCGTAGTCACGCTCTTGGCTCTAACTGCAGATATAATGTTACACATTTCGAATGATAAATATTAATTCATCAGTAGCCTACAGTATATAATAGTTCCCTCGTAATCCATGCAGGCATGATTTATGTACGTGAACTAAATAATTTTGCCAGCACATCACAATGATGTCCAGCTTGTAATTAACTGACTAGAGTCTAGTCAGTTAATCACTAGACCACGAACCAACTTGAAATGGCATAGAATAGACAACTATAGTGAAGGATTTAACCCAGAAATCATTGAAAATGAGCAGGGTATCGACCCGATTTCAGTCAAAGTAGCCTATTGCTGGGAGTTGGGCAACGAATCGATTGAGTTTCACGATACTCTACCTACCCACTTGCCACTCTGGACAAAAAACTCAATTTAACCAATTTAAGTAATTTACAAATAGCCTCAAATACTCTGACGCTAAATAGCAATTGCATAATATGTCTAATAAATAAATAAAAACAGCGTAAAAGTTAAACTGGTAGACCTGAGAATTAATAAAAGGTAAGCAATAAACACAGGAAATTGCAATATACTAAAGAGGATAACTTTAGGATAAGCTTAGACGAGTAACTAATTCAGACAATCAAAGACTACTCTGAATAAAAGACGGCTAGACATTTACATACAGTACCGTATACAGTTACATGCTACACGCTTTGCAGCTCCTTCGCATCTCAATTAGAAACAAAAGCATCTAATTATTGCGGAACAGGATCATCCTGGTTGTTTTAAAAACAATAAAAAGCAAGCATACGACTTCTACGACTGAGATTAAATGTAAATATATTACAACTAAGACGCAGAGAATGCTTAATTTGCATAAAAATACAGGAATAACGGTGTATAAAAATAACATTTATTGACACCAACTCACCGTTATTATGCTTCACGAAAACGAAAAGAAATCCACGAGACACGCAAGAACGAAAAGGATTCACGAGAATGTAGGCGTCATTCGAGAAACGCCGACCATCGGAAAATGTGCAGGCTGTCTGAAAACTCTGTTCTCTCTCTCCCTCTCTCTCTCTCTGCCTGTCTCTCTCTCTCTTTCTCTGTCTGTTTGTTTGGTCTGTCTGTTTCTCTCTCAGTCTCTCTGTATCACGCACAGCCATCAACGTATTGCACAGACGTATAGGCATGCGTGCAGAGGGCCTATGTATGAGCTCATAAACGGAGAGCCTCTGCAGCCTTCTGGCATGATAAAGTTTTCATACATATACATACATACATGTACCTTATAATTATGCACCAAGGCCATTGAAGATGCTGAGAGAAACGGATGTTGCCGCATCTCAACGACGATTAGGCCTATAGGCCCGACATTAAGTGTGTATCCAATTACAAACAAGAGCTTAAAAGGTTGGGAGAGCCCCAAATGAGCTCATGGTTTTTTCCTGGTTATTGCATGCAAGTGAAAAATAATACAGGGATGGGCTAATATACATACTTATTAGGGGACTGCGGGTATACGTACCCGCGGTTTACCCGTACCCGACCCGTGACCCGCGGGTCGGGTACGGGTCGGGTACGAATTTCACGGGTCGGGTCGGGTACGGGTAGGGTCATCACGTACGGGTATACCCGGTTTTACCCGTGCCTACGTGAAGTTTTGGGGTTACAATGTCACCGTTACATATATTAGAGAATGTTGGCGCACAATGACCCTGACCGTGTCTGCAACGTATACTATTAACAGTTACTTAGTGTTCTAGCTTACAGCTTATATACCAAGGAGATAAAAATGTACAATGCAATTGAGATAGCACAACAGTTGCATGTGACAGGTTCCATAAGTTGACTGGCAATGACTGCCTATTATCATTACTACTCCTACTACAACTGCTGCTGCTGCTACTACTGCTGCTGCTGCTGCTATTATTATTATTATTATTATTATTATTATTATTATTATTATTATTATTATTATTATTATTATTGCTACTACTACTACAACAACTACTACTACTACTACTACTACTGCTACTACTACTACTACTACTACTACTACTACTACTACTACTACTACTACTACTACTACTACTACTACTACTACTACTACTACTACTACTACTACTACTACTACTACTACAACAACAACTACTACTACTACTATCATCATCATCATCATCAGCCTATTTATAATCACTGCATGCTGAGTTGTAAGCCTATTGGCCTGGTAGGAATAGGGAGTTTGGGAAGGCGTATTAATGACGTTACGGGTAATGTACGGGTACGGGTATACCCGCGGGTACGGGTAGGGTCGGGTAGTAATTTTGAGTACGGGTCGGGTACGGGTACGGGTAACGGTTCTGTGTTACGGGTACGGGTCGGGTAGCAAAAATGCTGTACCCGCAGACCTCTAATATTATATACACTGTGTCCGGATGAAAAGTAGAACACAACAAAAAGTGTCATAACTCGGTCAAAACTATCAGTATTTACCTGAAATTTTAAACACAACAACAGTGACCATATCTACACGAGATCCTAAAGCCGTTTGGAAATGTTCGTGAATTTATCATATTTATGAGCGTTTGCAATGGAGCACTGACAAATTAAAGTTTCCAACATGGGCCCTTACATATTACATAAGAAACACGTGCCTGCTGAACGTCTCCTCAAAACACGTTCACACTTTTCAAAGTCACTAATGGTCTCAGTCGGTGTGTCAACCCTGGGGTGCACTCATTTGATCTTTGTTGAGCCGGGTGTGAAGGTAAATGGAGCGTACTATCGCGATGTGCTGCTCACTCAACATCTGCTACCTGCTATCAAGCAGGTTTCTGGCGGCTACTTCACATTCCAACAAGACAGTGCCCCTGCGCATCGAGCACGTGAGACCATTGCTCTGCTGTCCCGGGAGACACCCGACTTCATATCACCGCAGATGTGGCCACCCAACAGTCCAGACCTCAATCCAGTTGACTACCAAATCTGGAGTGTACTGCAGGAGCGCGTTTATCGTTCCCGTATTCGTGACGTCGATCATCTAAGGGCGCGTCTGGTTGAGGAGTGGCAGCTGTTTGACCACGCGATCATCGACCGGGCCATCAAACAGTGGCGTCCACGTCTACGGTCATGTGTCCGTGAACGAGGAGGACATTTTGAACACCAGCTGTAGCTGAACTTCACTTTCTTATGTAATATGTAAGGGCCCATGTTGGAAACTTTAATTTGTCAGTGCTCCATTGCAAACGCTCATAAATATGATAAATTCACGAACATTTCCAAACGGCTTTAGGATCTCGTGTAGATATGGTCACTGTTGTTGTGTTTAAAATTTCAGGTAAATACTGATAGTTTTGACCGAGTTATGACACTTTTTGTTGTGTTTCTACTTTTCATCCGGACACACATATATTAAGACATTAGCTCACGCGTATAATATATATATATATATATATATATATATATATATATATATATATATATATATATATATATATATATATATATATATAAAGTTATTGCGATATGAGACGTTCTAGGTATTCGCTAGAGGGAGTGTCGCACTACACGGAAGATGCCCGATCAGAACCGATGTTACCCGAATGAGGGTCGGTTTTTAGAACGCTGGTTCGGGGAGATGGTTGAATGGTAACACAATGGCACAATGCTCAGAAGAACGGGGGTTCGATACCCTTGTTCAACTCCTGTCAAAGGTTTTATCATCTCTTAATACTGTATCATGTAATCTTACTGGGTATTTGTCGGTTTGAATTAATAAACGATTGTTGTTGTTGTTGTTGTTGTTGTTGTTGTTGTATTTAACGGTAGTGAAGGGGAAGTCTTGGGGAGGGTTAGTTAGTCGGTTGTCCGTTTTATGATGAATTTTCTCGTCATCTGGGTGTTATTCTGATACATTCGTCTAACTGTTAAGAATTCGTGTTGATAGCGTTTTATAATTATGTTAAGTTCGTTTTGAAATAGTTCGTCACAGTTTTTAACTGCGTAAGGTGCTTAGTGATTCCGGGGCTCATAAAGACTGGGTCAGACGGAACCAGAAGCGGAGGGTATGACCCAGTGCAGGCGATAACAACCCCTGTATATGAGCATGCATGCATGTAAGTATGCCTATGTATAGGCCATATAGGCCTATGTATTCATACGTGTCTATATGCATAGGTATAACCTGTTTATAAATGCGACGACATATGAAACACTCCCGTCTACGAATATAGTGGTTGGCTAGGTAATTAAATTGTAAAGTAGGTGGGTTGATGTATGCTACATATGTATAACCTGCTAAACAGAAGTTAATTATTGTGCTTTATTGAAATAGTGTTCACTAAATTTTCACTAGTGTATGATCAGATTTATTAGGAGTTGACTAGGTTTAACGGGTCGTTCAATTGTAGATTATATTCGCACAGTGAACATATGTTGAGAAAACACGGAACGTCGTTCCAGTTGAATGATTTCTGAACCCAGATGCTGACACAAAATTCTTCGTTATAGACGCAGTTTGGTTCCCATTCTTGCCACCTCGTGTAGTTGAATGGCATAGATCTACCTGGACAGGGTTTCCACGCAAACGATGTATCACACCTCCCAGGATTTGTTCTTTCGCCGGCAAGCCACAGCATTGGCCCGAACTTATCCCAACCTTCATGGTAGCAGATATTGTTCCCGTCGCCTTCAAGAAAAAGAAAACCATCGTCAACGTTAGGAAGTAAAGGCAACAGTAAAACGATAAAGTTGGTCTCGTGCTGCCAGGTCTGGCCCAATTCCGAGGAGATTCTAGAAAAGGCGCTATAGAAATGTGCAATCAATGACTGAATTGTCTGTGGTTAGGAGGTTTCAACCCCCAATTCACCTCTCAACCCGTCCAGTTAATTACCAAAATTACCTTTGGGTAAGTTAGACCTATATAGAAGGATTTTGTCAATAATTAGTTTTTATAGAACACCCACAAAAATTCAGGGCGTATACCAGTTTTAGGTATGTTAAAAATTATGGTCGGGACATCCGGACACGTAGAAATTTTTTCACACGACCTCTTTTCAACCATCATTAGCAGCCCTGCACATGTATTACATCAGCTACTGCCTGCCGTGAGAACTGTTAATTCTCGTTACGCCCCAGAACCCACAATAGAAACATAACTAAGGCAAACTCTATTAAGCCTATCTGGTAAAACACTTGTCACACGCATTCTTAATACTAAAACTTATTATTTTTATCTATCTGATAAACTATGTACACCAAAATGCGGTTAGCAGTTGGTGTTTCAAAGCAGGATATACTTTACCTACTAGCATAATGTAGACTTTGTATTTACCGCATATTTCTTCATTCAGATAGTCTGCTATGGCGTTGCTCTCTTTAGCAGTGGTGACAATGGCTAGGTGAGCATCAGGATACATTGCTCCACATTGTTGTCCAGCTGACGTCCAGTTCATTCTGTTGTATATCACCGCGTAACAACTCCTCGCTTCAGAGACATATGTGAATCCAGGCGGACATGAGGTTTCTAATGCTAAAAAAGCGAGGCTATAATATTAATCTATTGGCTTCTGCTACAGCCTCAATTTACTGCAGCGTTTTCGTTATAACTAGAGTCAAACTGAAGCAGATACTTGATAAAAAATGTTTACAGTTTTTCGGCTGCACATAGCTGCAACTGAGACTTCGCGAATGCATAGACGCAAGCCCAACCCATGTTACACGTATGATAAATTATGTGAAATCTTAATGGACTTCGAACGTCTTACGTATGACGCTGGGGATGGAGGACACATGAAAAGAACTTCTTTAGCTCTCGTGTCGTATAATGAATCTTGGTGTCATTTTAGCTGATTGGGTCAGCAGTCTCTTCGTTAGCAGTTCGGCGAGTAGTATACTGTAAAGTTACATCGCAAACTCTTTATGATCATCAACTGGATGTATACAGAGCATCAATGACACCACGTGCTCTTATAATAGGCGTTATATAGTCTATCCATGTATTGAGGGTAAGCCCATAACTAAGTTTCAAGCTGAGGTTAGTTTTGCCAAATTTTAGATAGAAGTGATGCAAAATACTTTAAAGTTGTCATCCTACCCATTTTGCAAAGATATTTGATAGACCGACTGCAGTGTTCGTCTCTCCAGAGCCCAGTCAGTGTGACGCCTCGCTTCTGCAGATGCAACTCCGCGCAGTCGTAATTCCCAGAAGGGTGATTCGTATACCAGAAAGTCATTCTGTCGGAGTAGGGCGATCCATCGATCCACGACCATCGCCTCGGAATACTGGAATCAAGCGTTTCAGTTCTTAGTCCAATCCAATATTCTGTACAGCCACGTGCCACTGGATGTTTCTTGGCATTTCTGAAACAATGATAAGGATAGACAATAATGTTCCAGTAATTGCCTGTTGTCCTCGTGTAAACGAATGTAAATCTGTTACCACTCCACGTGGTTATTCATTCATTTTAGATATTTATACAGCGCCAATTAAAATTATCTACACAGGACCGCTCCCGACCCAACCCCGGCTAAAAAGATCAGTATTGTTAGGTTGACACTGGGCTATACATTAAACTTTGAGCATTGCCTATCAGGATGAATTCGTCAAACTTGAAGGTTATGAAACTATCCGCTAGTCAGAACGAAACAACCTACTGTGAAATGCAAAACATCATGAACTACAAATGAAATTTGGTAATGCTTCTTGCAAAGTTCTGAGGGAGGTGCAGAAACTCACCTCCGAACAATAGAGACAGAAACCGGCAAGGCCTAAGATTATAGTTTAGAGTCAAAGATTGTCTTAGTACGTGGTTGGCGAAAATGAGGAGGTATAGGACTTGATACAATGGAACATCAAGACACAGAAAACCGTATACTCTTTAACTGAGTTACCCCTTTCAGAAAGTAAGAAAGGGCCTTTCTTACTCGTATGTATGCCTGTCAGGCTGCAATATAACTAACAGTCCTGACATTTGATGAATGACAGCTAGCCATCAAATTCACGACAGTTCTTCGGTAGGCCTAATACGCACACCGTTTCTTCGTAGGGTACATAATAAAACGGAAACTGTGATCTATTCTACATTTGTCTGACTTTTGTTGGCCCATTCTTAATTTAAAAATTGTCATTGTCAGTTATCAATCTATAAATAAATCTATCAACATCTAAACTGAACCCTTCAGAACTGGTGTGTTAAGCATATTATTTGGTCGATGGTCCTTTCAGGCGAAACCGTCGTAAAAAGCCACTCATCAGGAGACGACCGGTCGCAATCCGTTAAAATCAGAGAAGCCAGAGAACAGACTATCTTGAATAGGTATGGAGGTCCAAACTGAAACAGATGAGTTTCAGTTTAGCCTTAGTTTCATCCTAATAATCTTTCGACATCGGAACCAATTTTCTCAAAAGTTTCTCAACAGGCGTGCAGAAATGTTTCACCC
>JACEVL010000163.1:3946260-4046260 GCA_020284085.1 Aporrectodea caliginosa | reverse complement strand
AAAAAGATTCGAGTGTGTAAAAAAGTGACTTATGTACCAAGAAGAAGGTTACGAAGGAACACGATAGCCGATTAGTTACCTCGCTCGCTCGAATTCTAACGGTTACTGTGAAGCAAGTTCTTCACTGCTGAGTGCCATCGATTGATGCTTGGTCATTAATTAGACAGTGTTGCTTAATAAATGCGCAAGAATAATAATACAAAAGAGGAGGACTTGGAGGAATAGATGGCGGATGATGAGACGAATGTAACGAAGGAGGAGACGAAATACTTTAAGGAATAGATTGCGGGTGGTAGAAGATGGATAACAGAGGAAGTAGAGGACGTGGAGGAATGGGAAGAGAAAGAGACGATGGAAAAGTGGAATTTGTAACCGGAAAAGGTTGCCTAGGCGCAGAGGAAACTTGTGGAAACGACGCCAAAGCGTTTACTCGAAGAATGCTTTTGTCAGTCTCATCAGTTGATCCGCCAATTATCCGGAAGTCCAGCAGACGAACCGAACCGCGATAATCGATTTAGGCGCGAAATCAGTCCGATAACTGGATTGGCAAACCAAATTGCTCATCGATTGAACCGGTTTCCCATCCTGCGTCTGACGGTCTCCTCGCCTTGTCGCCAATCGACGCCGCGTGTTTTCCACTTTGGCGAAATGAATTCAGTTCTAAATGGAAACATGGCTGATTTGGTTTTAGTGTCGGCGGCGAGGAAAGGAGGGATTTGGGTCGATGACTGGAATTGCGATAAGCATCGCGCCCCGTGGTGGAAGCCGTGTCCGTATTTACGCTGGAAATAGATTCAGATCACTCGTCGCAAATGAAGGTTTATGTGGCGATCCACAGATGCCGCGTGTCGAACGAACGGATAATGAGTATGACGCCTCTAAAGATCAATGTCATCGGTCGCTGGTGTCTGGAAGAGAGCCACACTATTTAAATCAAGATGACCAGAACGCTCACTGACAAACAAGCTTGTAAAAGGCTATGAATGAAAGAATGAATGAATGAGTGAGCGAATGGTTGAACGAAATGAATGAAAGAATGAATACATGAGTGAATTGGGGGAGTGAAAAGAAAGAATGAATGAAAGAATGAAAGAAAGAAAAAATGAGTGAGTGATAGAATGAACGAAAGAAAGAAAGAATGAATGAAAGAATGAACGAATGGGTGATGGAATGATTGAATGAATGAATGAAAGGAAGAATGAATTGCTCATTTTCATTAAAGGAAGAATGAATGAAAGGAAGAATGAATGAAAAGAAGAATGAATGAAGGAAGAATGAATGAGTGAGTGAATGAACGAATGAATGAAAGAAAGAATGAATGAATGAATGAAAGAATGAATGAATGAAAGAATGAATGAATGAATGAAGAATGAATCAACGAACGAACGAAAGAATGGGTAAAAAGGAATGAGTGAGTGAAGGAAGCAAGGAAGAAACGATCGATGGTTAATTGACGGATCGATCGATTGATCGATGGCTCGAACGAACGATCGAACAAACTAATGAGTGAGTAATTTAGCGAATAAATACGATGCCTACCAACTAAGTAGCCTAATGGAATAATTTTCCGCCTAGAAGTTACAGTTGTCGGCTTTTCTGTGCTGATCACTTCTGACGGAAAGGACATGTGACCTTCCGTCAGAGATGGGCAGCAAACGAAACCGACTGTTTCATTCATTCATTCATTCATTCATTCATTCATTCATTCATTCATTCATTCATTCATTCATTCATTCATTCATTCATTCATTCATTCATTCATTCATTCATTCAGTCAGTCATTCAGTCAGTCAGTCAGTCAGTCCGTCAGTCAGTCATCCGTTCGTTCATTCATTCATTCATTCATTCATTCATTCATTCATTCATTTAAGTGAGTTCCTGTTTCTTCTACCAATTTTATCTCTTTGATTTCTTTTAAGTTGAAAATAGTTAACTCTTGTGAACGGCACAATTCGACCATGAATTGCAGCAGAACTCTTTCAAATGTAAGCGAAGGATCATTTAACCCTTGACATGTCAGAGCGATATCTATCTGGTCTCCCGTCGTTCAGCTTATTAGTACACGAGAAAGGACACTCTTGCACCTCGTGCAGGACGATCAGTTTAGTTTTTCCTACGTTAAAAAGCGGCGGATAACCGGATTGATTTAATCCAAAGAGTTTCGTTTAGTTCAAACCATATCAACTCCAGATAAGCGCCATCTGTCAATTAGTTAGACATCGTAAACAGCCAGGACGTTTCAACATGACTTTAACCACTGAATACAGCAGAGAATGAAATAATGGCAAGAAACGGTTAACTTTATATATAGCATTTATTACTATTATTATTTTTATTATTATTATTATTATTATTTTTATTATTTTTATTATTATTATTATTATTATTATTATTATTATTATTATTATTATTATTATTATTATTATTATTATTATTATTATTATTATTATTATTATTATTATTATTATTATTATTAGCGGTATTGTTTATTATTAACAGTAGTAGCAGTAGGCCTATTGTAATTAGCAGCAGATCAGGCAAATATATTTTAAAAGTGGCAGCTGCTCACTAAGTCGTAACTAAACTTATATCATAATCTAAAAAACCAGACTAAAATTCCAGTATAACTAACTTAGACTTCAAAGTGAAACCGAGCAATTTTATTCGACTTCGTTTGCATAATTCTACATCTGATTCGGTTTAGATGTCCTTTGATTCACGAAGTGGCCGTGATGATTTGCGCCAGCAGGTGGGATGTAATGGGTTGCTGGGACATGGCATATAATATATGTAATCCATTTTCCATTTGAGTTTATTTAGGGAACTGGATATAATTTTTTGCCTCATTCATTATTCCCTGTGGTTGGCCGATGTTGGATAATTGGATATTTCAAAAGACGTCGGGAGTCAGTGGAGTAGAACCATAGCCATCGGACTAGCGCACCAAAAATTACTATTATAAAAGAGGCGGAGAAACAGAGAGACAGACAGACAGAGACAGATACAGAGATAGAGACAGACAGACATACAGAGACAGACAGAGAGAGAGACAGAGACAGACAGACAGACAGAGACAGAGATAGAGCTGAAACAATTTGCGAGATGTGATATATGTGAGAGCGTGTGTGAGGCTGACAAGTCAAAATTATAAATCAATAGACTGAGCAAAACGATCGGCATATTCGCAGACAGAGGCACATGAACCGACGCACACAAACAGACACACATACACTGAGACGGACAAGACAAAAACGAACTGAACCACATCTACAAACACAGAAGAACACTCAGAAATATGCAGACATACAGACGTTTAGCAGACTGATGCACGAAAGAGACATCCGCTGAAAACAGAGAGAGAGATAAAATGAAGCTCAACGCAGACGGAAGCAGACAGGCAGTAGAAAAAGACGCACACACATGCGGACATAAATATATAACGAGCAAACGAGACAAAGAGACGGACTGACGGAGAGAGGCAGAGGAGAAGACGTGAGACATAAACAAGCGCACATAAAAGAGAGAAAGAGACAGATACAGAGAAAGACAGAAATATACAGATACAGAGACATACAGTGAGAGAGACAGACAGACAGAGAAAGTGAGAGAGAGACAGAGACAGAGACAGACAGAGACAGAGACAGACAGGCAGGCAGAGAGACAGAGAGAGAGAGAGAGAGTTTGAGAGAGAGAGAGAGAGAGAGAGATCATTCATTCGTTCGTTCATTTGTTAATTAGTTAGTTAATTAATTAATTAATTCAGATCGTTCTATGTAAATGTGCTGTCAGACCAACTTATTTTCAAAGGTGTGTCCTGTGCTAAGCGTTCCACAACAGATGAAGAAGAGGACGGAGCTGAAAAACTATACACAGGAGGAAAACGATGTGGAAGGAGGAAGAGGAGGAGAATGCAGAGAAAGAGGAGGTACAGCTGAAGAAAGAAGAAGGACTAGCTTCGCATGGGTGAAAGATATTGCTCCCAAGTGGAAGGAGTCGAATTCCCACGTGGGCTCATTGCGAATGGCTCTCAGATGCTTCCTTGCAATCAGCAGCACCAGCAACAGCAGCAGCATCAGCAGCAGCAGCAACAGCAGCTGCTTCTGGTGATGATGTATGGCACATCATTCTTGTTTTTATGTCAATAAGAAATTAACTATCATGCTCCAGTTTTTCTCTTGGCTGGCGGCATGCTGAATGCAAATCAATCAGAGAAAACTACTCAGAGGAAATGGTTTAGAAACGAACGAGGCGAGGATGAAAGACAAATGGAGTAGCGGCAATGAACAGAAGGTTATGGGTGGCATGCAAGGGGAGGTAGAAAGGGGAAAAGGAAGAATGCGAACGTGTCGTTGATTAGGGGAAAAGATAACTGCTAGACATAAAGGGAGAAGCAGCTGTGTCAGAAGCACAAATCCAATCTACGTAAATTGGGAATACAGTGGACTTACGACGGTAATGAATTTGAATTACGATGGACATGCAGTTGAATTACGTTGGGAATGCATTCGATTTACGATGGGCATGCAGTTAAATTACGATGAGTGCACAACACGAAGTCACGATACTTCCATTACGCTGCAGCTTCAAATGCTTAGTCATTCGTTCACTTAAAAAATATAGGGCCTACAAATTGCTTAGTGCAATAGTTCCTGTTGAATGGTCCAATAAAACGTCATTTGTTCTTTCTCGAACTGTACATAAAGTTCGAATTTTATGTTGTTAGTTTTCTCTCGAACTGTATGTAAACTCAGACTTGTTATTTAGTAAGAATATTGCAATTTTTTTACCGATATCGTCCTCTGTTGTTACTGGTTTTTATGAACGGATGTTAAAAAGTGTGGGCGTTTCAACCACGAAAATAAACATTACTCTGGATCTTGACCGGGAACCGATTTTACCACTCCCCTGCCCCTAGACGCCTGGTAAACTTGTTCCCGCGACTTGTCCTTTTAGGCGCTGTAGAAATCTCCATGTTAGGATTAATTTCAATTCAAATACTTTATTGATAACCGAAACAAAAGTTCATAGTGTAAAAAATTTGTTATAGTAGTTCACGGTTGTCAAAGAATAGATCCAAAAGGAACGCTAATGTTCCGCTGGCAGGGTCGCCTGCCATACATACTTATTGGAAGAAAGAGGAGGGAGTGGGGCTGTAAATAACAATGGGGAATTGAACGGAAGCGGCGAAGGTCACGAAGGGTGATGGGAAGGCAAACATAGGGACTGGTCAGGAGGGAGTAAATTCAAATATCAATTTCATGCCCTCAACGGCTTAATTATATTTACTATTGTACTTAATATAGCAGCGTCAATGACATACTCACTCTCGATCGTCGTCCGCAAGTCTGGTCGTACGAAGCAGAGGAAGAGAAAGAGGAGGAAACGAGGAAGAGGATGATGAAGACAGAGATAAGGAAGAAGAGGAAGATAGGAGTAGGAGGAAGTGGAAGCGGAAGGCGAAAAAAGAGAGGAAGCAGAGGAAGAGAAAGAGGATGCAGAAGAGGAGAAAGAGGAGGAAACGAGGAAGAGGATGAAGAGAGAGAGATAAGGAAGAAGAGGAAGATAGGAGGAGGAGGAAGTGGAAGCGGAAGGCGAAAAAAGAGAGGAAGCAGAGGAAGAGAAAGAGTGTGCAGAAGAGGAGAAAGAGGAGGAAACGAGGAAGAGAATGAAGAGAGATAGATAAGGACGAAGAGGAAGATAGGAGAAGGAAGTGGAAGCGGAAGGCGAACAAGAAGAGGATGAAGCTAATAAGACGAAGAGCAAGACGTGAGAAAGATAAGAGGAAGAAGAGGTCTACGAAAGGGAAGAAGAAGAAGACGAGAAGGCAGAAGAGGACGAACAAAAGAAAGAAGAGGAATAGAGAGGATAATTAGTACGAGGTAGGAGGCGATGACTGGAAATGAATACGACGTGTAATTAAAGAGAGAGAGAAGAGAGAAGAGAAAAGGGTCACTGGATGCGACGGTGCCAGGTTCGGCTTTCATTGATCGCTTTGATGGCTCTTAGTGTCAGCACCATCTGTCCAGTACTTCATACACCCGACCGAGTAAGGAGAGATCCTCTCTCTCTCTCTCTATTCTCTCTATTCTACTCTATTATTATATCAGTGCTGTCCTGCATGCGTCTCTATTCTCACTCTATCCGTCTCTCCGTTCCACGATTGTTCTTAGTGCTGTCCTGTGTATTATTTTACTCTTCTCTGTACGCCTTTGTTCGCCTCTATCTCATCTATCTACATTCTACTCTATATCTTTCTCACTCCATTCTGTTGCGTAATCTTTTCCTCTGTCCTTAATCCACAGAATCCTATATCCCGATTCATATACTTTGTATACTTCTCTCGCCCGTACAAATACTAGACTTACATCAATAAAATGTGCCGGTCCAAGAACCTGGAATAGTATTCCCCAAAGTATTCGCTCTCTGCCATCTCTCCAGCTATTTAAACAGAAGCTTTCAACCTACATTAAAGTAGGAGTGTAAAACCGCCCTATAGTCAAACTTAACACCCCTGTTAAATACCACTACAGTAAGTCATCCTAACCTGGGAGTGTGAACTTATTATTTACTTTTTTTGTCGTTGCATTGTATGTACCTGGTTTTCTTACCTCTTTTCACGTTCATATATAATTATTTTATGCTATGGGGGGGGGGCGATAACGCATTGGATAACATCTGACGTAGAGAGCGAGAGGTACCGAGTTCGAGCTCCGTAGGGCGGATATGCTTTGTAGGCTGCTATTAGCGCCGTTGTATTGCAGGCTGAACCTTGTAACTAGCTGCGTTGTGACAGCCAGAGTTGATTAATAAACGAAAATACAATACAATGTTCTGTCAGTATACAGTTAAGATTTAAATTGCATAACATGTAAATGTAGCCTACAGCGCAGTGCGTTTGTCAGGCGCTTAATAAAGAAAAGATTATCATTATTATTATTTTCTATTTCAATTCTTTTTAGATCACTCAGATGGCCATGATGCATCTTTCCAACCTAATGATCTCAAGTGGTCTTGGCTAGCGGGACCTTCGGCCCCTTTTGGGTCTCCTGGGTAAACCGACAATAATTGGATAAACATGATGTAATTGCGACCTGTATTAAGTTGGTTACCGAATAAAATGTTATGTTATGTTAATTGGTCATCTCAGTGAATATTACTTTTCTAATAAATACTATATATATATACTGCTATAATGTCCTGCTCAATAATCTTCTCTATTTTGCTGCATTCCTCTGTTTTACCACTGTCTTGCGTTCTCTGTTAAACACACAGGCCTACACATGCCTGTTTCTCCTGCTCTATCCTATCCTACTTTTACCTTAACCTGTGAATGGCTTTGCTGTGGCCGAGAAGGAAAGCAAGGGCCTTTACCACTGGGAACTGAGTTAACATCCCAATGGGATTTGAACTCGGTACCAGCGGTGAAATGAGCATTCGCTGCTTGGTGCCTATAGTTCAACTCGCTTGTTGTTTATAGGCAGGGGTGCAAAAAACCAAGTTTATTCAAAATGAAAAGTTTGTTGTTGTTTTGCTGTTGCTGATTTTTGTTTTGTTTTAACATTTTTTTGGGGTTTCTGGTTTTTTGTTTTTAAGATTTTTTCTATTTCCGATCATGAAACTCATAATATGGAATAATAGGCTCCTACCGTTCAAATTAATCAGATGCATAAATTAAAGTAACCAGACCAGTAGAACCGTAGACGCCATATTATAGCGAAATTAACAAAGACCTTACAACTATTAATGCCAAGAGAGTAAGAGATGCCATTTTTGGCATTTATAATTTCTAAATTTGTAAAAGACCAAAAAACCAAATTTTGCGGTTTTTTGTTTTTTTGGCTAAAAACCCATTAACCAAAAAAACAAGCCAATGGTGAACAGTAAACGTAGCCTAAATGCACGTATCCATGTAGCGTGCACATGTATGCATACACAGACACTTTTTATACATGTATTTACAGGACACCAATATATATATATATATATATATATATATAGAAATTTATATATATATACATGTAAATTTAGAACTTCCTCCGTGTTTGCGGTTTTGCTTTTCTATTTATATAGCGATCTTTTAATTATATCTTCTTAAAGTGAGATAAGTTGGGGGCGAATCTTCCGGGGGCGAATAATCCGCCACCAATATTAATTTTATCTGTTTGTGTGCAAAAAATTATATTTATAATTATGATGAAATATTTATGAAATTGTTTTCGCTCGTCTTAAATGACGCGAGCGAATACAGCTAATTAGGTCGAACTGCGCGGCAATCCAAACCTCACACGTGTTCGATTAGAGAGCTTTATATAGCGCCTGTTTGTCTGGGATCTGGGATAAAATGTTGAAGATGATTAGTAGATGTTTTCATTTCCTTAAAGGCGACGGTTTAAGAGTGGACGACGTCAGACTCAGCCTCCGCAAAAACGCCAAATGTCATTAGCAACGTATTGGCATCAAAGATCAAATGTTTTAAGCGGAAGCGAAAAGACGGAGAGAGAGAGAGAGAGAGAGAGAGAGAGAGAGAGAGAGAGAGAGAGAGAGAGAGAAACAGAGACAGACAGACAGACAGACAGACAGACAGAAACAGAGACAGAGACAGACAGACAGACAGACAGACAGAGAGAGACAGAGAGAGACAGAGAGAGACAGAGAGAGACAGAGATAGACACACACACATACAGAGACAGACAGTGACAGAGAGACAGAGACAGAGAGAGCGACGGAGAGACGGTTTTTGTCAGAGAGACACTGGGGTGGATGGAGGGAAAGAGATAAAAGTAGAGGAAAAGACGGAGAGATGGCGGGATGGAGAGCCGGACAGGTATGGTTTCTGTCTGTCTATCTGTCTGTCTGTCTGTCTGTCTCTCCCTCTCTTTCACACACACACTCTCACTCCACTTCTCTCACTCTGTCTCTGTCTCTCATTCCTCTTCTCTTACACACATAATCACTCTCTCTATTTATCTCCCTGTCTTTCTCTCTGACAGGTGCAGATAGGGAAAGGCCGTTAGCAAAAAGGACAGCTAGAAATAAAAGTGAGTAAGTGGGTGCCTTGCGGAATATTTATGCTCACGAGGGGAGTGAGTTTAAGACGTATAGAGTGAGAAACCGTGGAAAAAGAGGTGAGGGACGGAGTAGTAAGACAAAGTGACTGATATAGGAAAGGGTTTTTGTCAGACAGACACACAGACAGACAGAAAGACTGACAGACAAACAGACAAACGGAAAACACATACACACAGACACACACAGATTGAGAGATAGAAACACGGATAGATAGATAGATATAGATAGATAGATGGATGGATGGATGGATGGATGGATGGATGGATGGATGGATGGATGGATGGATGGATGGATGGATGGATGGATGGATGGATGGATGGATGGATGGATGGATGGATGGATGGATGGATGGATGGATAGACAGACAGACAAACAGCCAAACAGACAGACAGACAAGGAGACAGACAGACGGGCATATTGATAGACAGACAGACAGACAGACAGACAGACAGATAGATAGGCTGGTTCCAGTGTGATTCTCGTTAACGATAACGAAAATGTTCGTTAACGAAAATAAAATGATTTCGTTAACGATAACTATAACTATAACTAAAAATATCATTAACTATAACTATAACGAAAATAACAATAACGAAAATACATCTTTATTTTCATTAATACAAAAAATAAACATAGGACGGGCAATATGAACGATTCGACATAAATGAGAACGAAAAAATGCGATATTTTTATTATGCAATTTGTCAATTACTTTGGAAACTCGTGTATTCATGAAGCTGAATGCACCCATGCTTCAAAGGCTTTCAAAGCTGTGAGCAAATTGTGAAACAGCGTGTTAATACGCACAATTTTGCTTCTAGCCTTAAGTATTGTAACTAAGTAGTAACTAAAATTAACTAAAATAAACATCTATTAACTATAACTATAACTATAACTAAAAAATAATACTTACTATAACTATAACTATAACTAAAATAAAAAATCATTAACTATAACTGTAACTGTAACTAAAATAAAATCTGTAAGGAGAATCACACTGGCTGGTTCAGCGGTCGGCCATTTGTGATCCTGTTGCATGATACCTAATCTGAAGTTGTATTCATTGATTGATTGATTCATTCATTCATTCATTCAATCATTAAAAAATTTATATAGCGCCCCTTCAATGTAACTACACAGAATCGCTCCCAACTCCAGCCCGGACAGAAAGGTAAGTTTTCAAATGGCCATAAAAAGTATCAGTACATGATCTAGGGAACAGGCGTAGCTCCCGAGGGAGGCTATTCCAAACCCTAGGGCCTACCACAGAGAATGCACGGTTCGGCATATAGTTGCTGTGCGGGCAAACGGGACCACCACCACCCCCTCTAAAAAAAAAAAAAAATCGCAGACAAAGAGATGCGTAGAATAAACGAATCACAACCCAGTCTATACATCCGTGACCATAGCAACCTTATCAGCAGCAGCAGCAGCTACATCATTATCAACAGCGCCGGCGCAATCGGTCAGTCGGTCAGTTTACCGGGATGCGTTTGGACTGATCTGTCTGTTTATCTGTCGTTGATCATTCCGCAAACGAGATTTTGATGACCGCGTAATAGTGATTGTGTGAATGATCCATGAAGAGATGTGGCAGATAAGTCTCTATATACATTCATATACATATATTTATACATTATACATATAGAAAATCATATACAGATAAAAGATCATATACATACATATAAACAGGCACGTAGCGAGAATTAAATTCAAGAGGAAGCAACTTCACAGACCATTGGCAAAATCCTGGTCAATGGGGTCATTAGTCAATCGAAATTCCAGTATATAAAAAATGCAAGAGGAGGCAACTGGCTCCTCGTGCCTCAATGCAGCTACGCCTTTGCATATAAACATACATGCATATACATACAGTCATAAATATATGCATATATATACCTAAATATTTGAGAAAGGTCCCTATTTAGCTGAACAGTGATGGCCAGACAGACAGACAGACAGAGAGGTAGGTAGATAGATAGACAGGCAGACAGACAGATGTCATAGTGTTTGGAGATGATGTAACTATAGCCTGATTGAATCGGTAGGACAATGGGCTACAGAAAGACCTGTTTCATCAGGTATGGAATAGTGTCAGAGAAAACCTTGCCTGCCTAACGATGACATTGTATAGGAGAGAATGACGAACTCTTATCGGCTTCAGTGTATATAGGTATTGTATTGTATTGTATTGTATTTGAACACTTGTTATAGCGCCCCTACGAGATTTCCCATTCAGAGGCGCTCCCGACTACTGCGCGAACGCTGAATCGGAGTTTCACGCCGAAGCGCATGAGCAATTGCGAGTGAAGGACTTGCCCAGGGTCCTAAGTATACGCGGTATAATACTGCTTTAGAGAATGACGAGTAAAATATTGCTCCTCATAACGATAAAAACTTACCAAAATCAGAAAGTATGACGCTGTAGAGATTAACGACAGTTTAATTAATTCCTACTGTATATAATTATATGACATTGCATCACTGCGCAGGTCACCGGGCCATATATAAATATTTTAGTCTCGATGGAAACCGAAGCAAACAGAAAAATGTAGCAAGGTCAGTCATTACATCAGCAGACTAATCCACATAAGTGGCATTACGACGAAATAATATATCTCTTCGTTGCTGCTTAAGGACACTGTGTCATGACAAAGATGATTAGTGTCGCCCTCCTCCTTTCTCCAGGCTTGCGACTGGCACTACCACATGTAGGGCAGTGGCGGAGTTAAATAATATCTCATCAGCCTTAGTGCTTATATAATATATACGTCCGACGATAAACAAATGGACTTGTGCAACTCACCATTGGTCACTTGATCTGCGCCTAACAGGCTGCATCGTATGTAACGCATGTCACGTTAATTTTAGATTTAGCTTTGTACAAAAAAATTTGGGGTCGAGTTATTATTCACTCCGACTGTAGTATCTAGGGACTTATGAAGGATCTTGGTGGTCATCAGCCATCTTGGTATTTTGGTTGAAGCAAGATGGAACTCAAACTTTGCTATTAAACTTGTAAATATCACACCGACCACGGACACACAATTTCAATCTCCCTCGTAAAGATGATCGAAATTTCATTTCTAGAATCCTTTATGAAACATTTACCAAATCCTCTGAGAGTTTACATTTTCTAATAACTCAACCGAATCACCTTAATTAGACTACTCTTTGCTTGTATGCTAAGCAGCAATGCGTCTTTTTCATTCTGTTATTGCAAATAAACTAATACTGATTGATTGAATTTTACTTACGTATATATAATATAGCTCGAAAATTTTGACGTTTTGACATTTGCTGCGGACGTAAAAACGGTCATTTGGGCGTTAACGGAGACACTGCTCTATCGTTCAACATCGTCAACCTAACAGGCTGCCGCATTATTACTTTATTATTATTACTTTTCAATAATTATTATTACTTCTATGAACCTTTATCAACCGTCATTGTTCACCTACAGCGTTTTGCCTGTTGTTCTCTGAAATAAACGAAAAAAAATACATACTGCTTAATGCTTATAATATTATATTAGAGAATGGCTCACCTGATTCCGCAGGGATGACATTGTTCCAGAGAGTGATGGCAATACGGATGTAGGTGAACGCCATCAGACCAAGCGGAGCGAAGAACATGGCAACGGACAGGAACAGCTGGTAGGTCGTCTGCTGGTGGTACTGCCAGCTGGGTTTGCAGGCCGTCAGGAGGTTGGTCAGCCTGGATCGAATGCGCTGTTCCAGGTCGAGGACGACCAGTTCCGGAACGAGGATGGCCAGGGAGATGATCCAGATGAATAGGATCATGATCCGAGCACGACGCTTCGTGCTGCGGAACTTCAGCGGATAGCAGATGGCGTAGAATCTTTCGATGGAGATCACGGTCAAAGTTAGAACGGAAACAGACACGGAGACACTCTGCAGGGAAAAACATAACAACGACGAAGACATTATGGGTCGGGTCCGTTCAGCTGGCTATTAGGGCAGAGGGTATGGTGCATGTTTGTGTGTGTGTGTGTGTGTATTTCGTTTACTGAGACACTGAAACACTCTGTTCGTGTACATGTATATGGTACGTGTATTTGGTTTACTGAAATACTCTATCCAGAATATATAGTTTGTGTAAAGATGCTAATCACAATTACGAACATTCTGCTGATAGCGAATATGTTACTATATATATAGTTGTGTCCATGTCAGCGAGATCTCTTGAGTAACAGAATATTGATTGAAGGATTGAAATGATTTACTGAGACTCTCTATCATGGGTATGTGGTGGGTGTATTTGGTTTACTGAGGCACTGTATTCAGGAAACCAGCAATAGACTTGCGAGTTAAGCTCAGAAATTCCTACAGAGAAACGTATACTTATATAGTGTTAATTCTCTTCGGACCTTCAAACGGTAGCGAACGAATCTCAAAGAACTGAACAGGGAGCAGTGAAGCAGTCTGCTTCTCTAATCGCCTCTCTGCATCGGGGTTTGAAACTGCGGAAGGGGTTGACTTGGCGAAGAGAGAGAGAGAGAGACAGACAGACAGACAGAGAGACAGACAGAGAGACAGAGAGACAGAGACAGAGACAGACAGAGAGAGAGACAGACAGACAGACACAGACAGAGACAGACAGACAGAGAGAGAGAGACAGAGACAGAGACAGAAACAGAGACAGAGACAGAGACAGAGACAGACAGACAGACAGAGACAGACAGACAGACAGACAGACAGACAGAGACAGAGACAGAGACAGAGAGACAGAGACAGACAGAGAGGAAGACAGAGACAGACAGAGACAGACAGAGACAGACAGAGAGACAGAAAGACGACTGGTAATTGTTACTCTTCAGCGTTCAGACGGCTGAGCTAACACTTGAAGCAACACCGTGCGATATAACTGATTAAACAATCTCATGAGGTGTTACAAAGATAATAGACGGGTGGAAGGGAAGGGTTAAGTTGACGTATACTGTGTAGAGCTTTGGTCTGTATTGGATTAGCGGATAAGCTCACATCGAAGCTGGTTGCCTCAACGGCTGTGTATACTGTTCGGCAATATGATCTATGTCGCTTTTCATAATTATGACGGGCACGGGATTTGAGTCCAGGTCGTAGGGGTGAAGAGTCGACGCTTTAGCCGCTTGGCCACCGCTATCTCTTAGAGTTAACTAACATGGTTGCAGGTTGATTTGTGACACGGAGAGTGCAGCTCTGGACATTCTGAGACGGGTTTAACTGTGTAGAGACACTGAGCACGCGGTGGTGTAGGGGTATGTTCGGTGCCTTGCCGAAGGGTTGCGGGTTCGAATCTACCTCAAGCCGCCGCGTAGGGACCCTGGGCAAGTCCTTCACTCGTAATTGCTCATGCGCTTCGGCGTGAAACTCCGATTCAGTGTCCGCGCTGTAGTCGGGAGCGCCTCTGAGTAGAAATCTTGAAGGGGCGCTATAACAAGTGCTCATACATACATACATACATACATACATACATACATACATACATACATACATACATACATACATACATACATACATACATACATACATACATACATACATACATACATACATACATACATACATACATACATACATACATACATACATACATACATACATACATACAATTACTCAGCGCCATCGATTGATGCTTGCCATCAGAGTTGTTCGCTGCATGAATGTAGGAAATAAAAAAGAAGGAAGATTATTATATTTTTGTGTTTAATGAGCCCCACTATTTAATTACACTGACGCAATTGGGGGGCGAAGCATTTGTCAATGAAGAATCGAACCGCGTACACTTCGTATTGCGAGTGTAGCGTACAAACCAATCGGCCACCGCGTCACATAGTAAGCATACATCACACGCGAACTCTAAACCAAACAATTCAGGAAATTTTCAGTCTAGAAAAAGCCCAGAACATCGACAAAGTGAAAGCTTTCAGCGACTTAAAAGCCTCCGGGAGAATCATACAAGTCTTATGGAGGAATCACAAAAGATCTCGCGGCAGAGCGGTGTACGAGGTGTGTCGACATTGATCTGCACGTCAAACTAGACCAAGTAAATAGATGTCAAACTCTCCGCACATACACATTACCAGAAGCCAGACACTATGCCAAGAAAGCAACCGACTAAGCAGACACTTAAGATAGGCTGTAGAATCTATTTGTGTGTTTATCTGAACGGGCTGCATAAAGCCCTGCTGTCGATGTTCAGCGTGAAGCGAACGCATACGCAGAAGCCATGCTCTTACAAATGATCTGTACTTGAATAGGCGACGCCTTGAGACGAGACAGTCTAGCACCCAGTGAATGCGCTCAATGGCTAAGCAAAGCCATCAGTTATATCATCACACCATGTCTCATCAAGTGATGTTAGCTCAGCCTTCCGAACACCGCACAGAAGCCATAACATGACCAGGCTCGCGTCGCTCGCTTGGCACAGTCATGGAGTACTAAATATTTCGGTATCCCCGGCCCAGTCAACCCAATTCCCCAATCTAATCCCGGTGGGTCCGCCATTGCAGCCCAGTGCAACGATTAGAGCGGCATGTGCTGCAGTGTCGGCAAAATATCTTGAGACCCAGAACGAAGTCGGATAAGAAGGTTTAAATGTGGATTCAAACGATGTAGTGCTGTAAACATACAACCTCTACTATTCAACGGTGGCATCTTCGTATACACAAGCCACGCCTACTGCCAATCAATATCTTCTCGTCGGCACCTATAGGTACTACCTTCCACTAATTAATCTCTTTTGTGAGATGCTTAAAAGGCGCTATATGAAGTGTCTTGGCACATACGTACAAACTTACATACATGCATACATATATACATACATAAAACCTACAACGTACCTGTACATACATGTACATACATGTACATACATACATGCATACATATTTAATCAATCAATCAATCGGAACTTATAATATAGTCCCCTTCAAGATCTCTGCTCAGAGGCGCTCCAGACACAGGCATACATACAATGTCATACATACATACATACATACATACATACATATATGCATACATACATACATACATACATACATATATACATACATACATACATACATACATACATACATACATACATATATGCATGCATACATACATACATACATACATATATACATGCATGCATACATACATACATACATACATACATACATACATACATACATACATACATACATACATACATACATACATACATACATACATACATACATACATACATACATACATACATACATACATACATACATACATACATACATACATACATACATACATACATACATACATACATACATACATACATACATACATACATACATACATACATACGCATACATACGTACATGCAAGCATGCATGCACACTTACATACATACATACATACATACATACATACAAACGGTTTAACAGTGTAAACAATGTGACTGCTACCTGTAAGTAAAGGTGTCTCTCCATTCAATGATCAATTATGAGAAAGGAGTTTCGCGTTAACACGCACAACAGCTGATACACTGTTCCAGTTTCAACAGCAGCAGCAGCAGCAGCAGCAGCAGCAGCAGCAGCAGCAGCAGCAGCAGCAGCAGCAGCAGCAGCAGTTGCTGCTAGTGATTCTGCTCCATGTCTACTACGTGTGTCCGTTGTCACCTCATTCTGTATGTATTACCCGACGTTCGGTGCAAGTAGTCAAATAATAATGTGCGCTATAAGTCATGACGAAATGTTACAGCTGCAGCGCCTATATAAGTAAGGCCATTTAGCACGGCTTCCTGCATCATCAAAACCTTATAATGCAGCACGTGTGTGTGCGCCGCAAAATACCAGCCATAAAGGTCGCGTAATTAAATGGTCGTACGGAGCATTTGTTCACCGTCTTTTCATCGACAATGCTCCACTAATAAGCGGCGGTGCATCTGATTTGACTGTCGGCCTCTCCCGCAAAACGTCTGCTTAGTCCCCGGCTTCGCCAGGACGTTTATGCGCGGTTCGCCGTGAGCAGCAATATTAACGAGATGCCCGAGTTGTAAAAAGAATAAGTAGGAGATAAGAAGCAAGGGACGAGGCAGAAGCGGGAAAAAGAGGAGAAGGAGGAGGAGTAAGGAAGGAAGCGGAGTGAGGCTTATCTCTTAGGAGGCAATACTGTGATTTATGACGACTTCTGTCAATAACCGAAGTCGATAAGTCGCTGTTTACTCGTAGATTATCGCCGGATTTATACCGCAGGCGCTGAGAGATGCCCAACTGAAAATCCACCGACACTTTCTCTGCCTATCAGTAAATGATGAAAGCCATAAATAGTTTTGAAAGTAGTCTGTATATATATATATATTATTCTTCCACAGTTCCTATTACAATATCAAAACTCGCTTGAAACTCTGCATGGCGGCTTGACAGCCAGCAAGCAGTTTAACTAAGCGAAACTGCCTGAAATTAATTTTGTTGATATAATTAATGGACGACCTCTATGGCTACCGTTTGAATTTATTGGGTAGAGACACTGCTCCCATTTGAGTTTATGGGGTAGAGGCATATTCGGAGTAGCGCTGCATTCGCCATTGGACACACTGCTCTGGTTTTCTGCTTCTTTATTTCAAAACGCAGATCATGGATCACCAAAATCTTGGATTCGCCCTTGAATAATAGCGCTTGATAACTATAAGAGAAAACTGATATATAATACTTTCATAGTTCATGGATCTATATAGAGTAGAGAAGAATGCAAGTGCACATATCGTTCAGCGATCGCCAACAGATTTGACTGATGATGCCTGTTATTTATGCCTCAGCATGCGCGATTGGCAATGAGATATATAATGAGCAGGAAATCATTTGCTGGATGAACATAGATTTCAGCGCTCAGGCTGAAGAGCTCCAATGCATATCAGGCGCTTCTATGGATTGATAGAGGAATGAGAGTTGGATGGATGGATGGATGGATGGATGGATGAGATGACCGATGTATGGATTTATGAAATGGGTGCATGATTTGATGAATGATTGGATGGATGGAAGGATGGGAGGATGGATGGATGAATGGATGGATTAGATGATGAATGGATTGATTAATGAATGAACGGGTGTATTATTTGATGAATGATTGGATAGATGAATGGATGAGAGGATGGATAAGATGATGAACGGATGAATGAATGGATGAATGGATGAAGTGATGAATGGATTGATTGATGAATGAACGGGTGTATGATTTGATGAATGATTGGATAGATGAATGGATGAGAGGATGGATAAGATGATGAACGGATGAATGAATGGATGAATGGATGAAGTGATGAATGGATCGATTGATGAACGGACGGGTGTATGATTTGATGAATGATTGGATTGATGAATGGATGAATTAATGGTTGGATGAATGAATGAATGGATGGATTAGATGATGAATGAATTGATTTCTGAATGGATGGATGCATGATCTGATGAATGTTTGGATGGATGGATGGATGGATGGATGATTGGGAGTTTTGAATGAATACAATGAATGTGAGAATAATTAGATAGATGGATGGAGATACAGATGGCTGGATGGTTCCATGCTATGATTGGTTGGATGTATGAATAGATAGGTGGACTGATGAATGAATGGGAGGATGCTTGTCTAAATGGAAGGGTGAATGATTTGATGGAGGTGGAGTAGATTAATAATCATCATCACTCATTCGTCATGAAGGAGGAGGCGAGAGAGGAAGACGCACTAAGTATACGTTTGATAGCATACTTGTCTTTGGACTACAAATGACCAATAGCAAGTAACTGCGTTCGTGAATAAGCTGGTGCCCTGACCTTGGCTTTTGAGTGGCGCTTTAGAAGTTTGGAGATTACGATTACGAACTGTCAATGCTGGTGAATCTGGGGCAGACCAGTTCAATGACTTCAGGAACCAATTACGAAGATCATGGAGTCAGAAGTCAAGAGCCTCTTTGAAGTTAATTGAAGCCTTGATGGCATAACAGCTTTCATAGATGTGTTGACATCACACACCGCACACATAGGCCTAATGGCTCTTCGTCCCATATTTTCAACTCTATGATAAGTATCATTGCTGCATAACGTTCGAATTATACTAATGAATGCATACTCCACCATTTGAAACACACAGACTTAGTCAATCTACAGTTAGTGGTCTGACATCGTGGTTAGCGTTCTGGTCTGTTTTCCCAGAGTTGTGGGTTAAAATCCCCGCCAAACAAAATGACTTTTCGAGATTCCTGCCCCATTTTCCCTCGTTAGCGAACTTCGCCATAAAATGGGTATGCTGACCGTAAACTGTCGATGGACAGATCGGGCGGCGATAGACAGCACTGGCTATCTACCCTCATATGCCGAGGGCCCTAGGCTAAGAAAAATAAATCAGTAAGAAGTATATTCTTTATTGATCAATTGCCAATCGCACTTTTGGTGCACAGACATCTTAGAAATACATTCGCTATAGTAATCTTATAAATGAAGTCGCTAACATTTTGTACCCATGCTTGCCTTTCGGGATTCGCTTAGGGGCTGTTGTTTTTATTCTTAGGTAGGTAATGTATGATGAGGTAAGTAAGAGTAAGGTAAAATAATAGATCGTATAATGTAATGCAATGAAATTAGTAATTTATATATCGCCTCTCACAGCCGTGGCCATTAGCGCTCCGAGTGCGAGAACCCCGAGAGAAGAAATATTAGAGAGAGAGAGAGAGAGAGAGAGAGAGAGAGAGAGAGAGAGAGAGAGAGAGAGAGAGAGAGACAGACAGACAGACAGACAGACAGACAGACAGACAGACAGACAGACAGACAGACAGACAGACAGGCAGAGACAGAGAGAGACAGAGAGAGACAGAGAGAGACAGAGAGAGAGAAAGAGAGAGAGAGAGAGAGAGAGATATATGAAGACAATGATCCAGTAAAGTACAATTAAAGCGTCAGAAACGTGATCCAGAGAATCTCTCGGGTGAAGCGTACACATGCTCCTCATCCTGTCTTTGCCTCTTTACCACAAACGTAACATAACATGACAAAGGTTTTAAGAGTGCTTCAGAAGACGTTTAGTCTGTGTTAAAACCACTGCATCCTCCTGGAAAACGCTTTCTAAGAACCTGCAATATGAACTTCTCAGCCTGTCTTTGCCTCTTTTCCGCAAACGCTTGAAGACCATTTTGTTCGATTGTAGTTTCATTGTGTTAGGTCGGGAGCGCCTCTGATGGGTCTCGCTTGAAGTGGCGCTATATAAATTCGCAATTACCATTACCATTACCATGAAAACAGCATTCCTACTACAGGAAATACCTTCCTTGCGGACGACGTGCATGACATGACAACCTAATTCTCAATTTATCATGACGCTCCGAAAGTTGAACCGGAGAGGAAGAGCAGATCAACGTATTAGCAATCTCTGCCAACGTGCTTTGTGCTTCAGTGCAAAATAAATAAATATTAAATGATATTATTCATATTTAATTGATTAGGCATTAGCAATCTCTGCTACCGTACAACCACCTGCTTTGTGCGTTCGTGCAAGATAAATAAATATTAAATGATATTATTCATGTTTAATTGGGCATTAAACTACAGTACATTGCTCCAAACATGTATGCATGTGCGTTCATCAGTAATATACTTTATATGTTCATGCAAACAAAAGAAGTAACTAGTTATAGAACTACGCAGTTAGAGAGAGAGAGAGAACAGACAAAGAGAGAGAGAACAGACAGACAGAGACAGACAGAGACAGAGACAGAGACAGACAGAGACAGAGAAAGAGAACAGACAGACAGAGACAGAGATACAGAGACAGAGAGAGACAGAGAGACAGAGAGACATAGAGACACAGAGACTGAGAGGCAAATAGACAGAGAGACAGAGAGAGCGAAAAGAAAAAAACGGCGAACCGATAACCACAGACAGACACGCACAGACACAAATAAGCAGACATGTCCACAGACGCATACAAGGTCGCACAGGCTCTCGACAAGTGCTTAATATTCGCATGCTTCCTTCGAACGTGTAAACACACACAGAGACGTAAATTGTAAACTTTTTTATTCAGAGCAGATGTAAATATCCTAATTCCGTTCACAACGGGTAATTCCGCACCGCGTGAGGCCAGTCGTGTCCCGTCTTCTGTTACTCGGCACCGTCGTCTTCGTCTTCGCCTTCTTCTTTTTTGAAAAGAAGCACATGTTACACGCAGCGAATATTATAAATAAATTCCTTTGTATCTGATGATATATCGCGCCTACTCGTGTATTGAACAGAATTCCCATTAAGTTGTACCTACTGCTGCTTTGACTTTGCCCAGCAGACATTTGCAAACTGTCTCAAGGAACACCTGTTTAGATCCGTTTAGATCTGTTTTAGATCTGTTTAGATCTGTTTAGATCTGTTAGATTGTTTTATGAGCTACGCTTCTGTGAAGTACCGAAAATGCGCTACATAAGTTGTCTTGATATATAAACGATAGCCATAACCATAACCATCAATTTATTGCTCCAAATATTGACAAAATTATATACCCGCATGTATACAATGTTGTGCTTATCCATTAGAATTATACTACGATTAATAATAATAATAGCCATTTCGAATACTGGGCTGCACAGCGACATAGAATTATATAATCGTAATCGTAATCGTAATCAAGCATTTATATAGCGCCACTCAAAACAGAGGCGCTCCCGACCCGAGCCAGTCTCTTCACTGGTAAAGGGAGGTTTTCAGGTTTTCAGGCGCTTGCGGAACTGGTCAAAAGAAATAGAAAAAAGGACAGTCCCGAGGGACTGAGGTAACTGGTTCCAGCTATTGGGACCAACAATAGTAGACATAGAGGTCCAGCTGGTCCTAGTTTTCTGCATAGTGCATTGTTACTTATGAGAAATCCTGGTAGGATTAAAATGCATATTCCTGGACCACAGAAAAAGCAAAATATGTGTTGATGTAGCTTAGAGTCTGCGCCATAATAATGCTGTATTGAAGAAAGATCTATCTAGATCGCGGTCTTTTAGAAGTATTGTAATAGCCCCGGCTAAAACTGGAGAGCTATGGGTAGTTCAACTCTAATAATTGCAGATCATACAAATAGAGCAATTAACTTTGATCGTATATTAATTACTGTTGAGATAACTTTGATGGCGCCTAGAATAGGCGAGGCCCCAGGGAGGTAATTGCTAAGTATACTGAGGGCCCTGCGTGGGCTAAGTATCTTACCAGAGGCAGGCACACAGTTTAATCTGTATCTGTTCCATTTCTACCGCAGCAGACAAGACCAGTAGAATTAATTATGGGAAAGAACTTCAAAGAAGTCAAGATCATAATTATGTAATTAAGCTGGGGGAAGACTATGCCAAGGCTTAGAGTATTAAGAGTGTAGATAGCATGCAGAATCCTTCAATAATTTCTTGTACATGACTAAATAGAATTTCATTATAAATGCATGGGAAGTAGCAATAGGCTAATTGTTGAAAAGGCCTAGGCACACCGATTACAGGGTTAGTTCTCGAGTTACATGGGAAGTAGCAATAATTGTAGGCTACTCCTAGAAAGGTCTCTGTCTTTGTACGATATGAATAAGGAAGAAAGAGTTTTATTCTGACTGCTATATGCAAGGTCCAACACTGAGAATGAAGAACACAGTTCCAATGTTAAGTATTCGTTGCATGTCGTATAGTATGACAACAGGCCTTGGGTCTAGAGATATATGGACTGCAGGCTTAGTTAAGGCGTTGCAAGAGTTGTTTTGTGGCTTTTTGTGGTATCGTAGTTGGGTAAGGAGATTATCAGGTTAATGGTGATGCTTGGAAAGAAAAATAAATTCATTATCGAACTAATTATCGACTTTATCGACTAATATAAGCACAAAAAATGTGGTCACTGCGCCAAAATCTTTAAAATTTAAAATATGATTCATATTGTTCGATTTCTGTCTATTTTAGAAATAGACGGGTATCTAACCAGTGCCTTAGTCAATGAGTTCACGCCATATTCAGGTGGCTATATAGCCTACGAGTCTCAAATTGCTCAAGTCAGACCTTAAGGTTTAGTCTCTTATCGAAAAAACGCTACAGTTGACTCGAATTCTTTCAACTCTCATCAGATACCCAACTGCTGCTTTTGCAGATTACGTAGTAAGTTTATTAGTACTCACTGTGGCGCAAATATATAAATACATAGCTCCCCAAATCAGATGTAAAATGCGAATAAGTTGAGTGAGAATAAACAGTTTTCCGTGGTGACTAAAAGTAGGCCTACAATTACATTAGTAATAAATTTTTCGGGTATTGAATTTGGCAGACTATAATTATTCTTGTTAAGGTTATCATGGTAGTCCGAACGATAGTTAATATAACTAGGCCAGGTCAGGATGTCAAAAACTCTGTTAATGTGGTATATGCGTGGGAGACTGTTTATAAGCTTCTTGCAGGCAAGAATCATGCAGAATTATAGGCCTATAAATAAGGTCTAGTTATTGTTAATTCATGCACAGTTTTTGTTATTCGCTGGAGTAAAAGCGTTGACATTTTATGATGAGCTCTATTTTTACATTTTCTCATTGTTATGGAACTATCAGTATCAAATGATCGCGTATTATTAGCATACTATTAGTCTCAGTCCGAGTCTAGCGTCACAGCTACATACATAAATATATACATACACATACATGCATACATACATGCATGCATACACACACATACATGCATGCATACATACATACATACATACATACATACATACATACATACATACATACATACATACATACATACATACATACATACATACATACATACATGCATACATACATACATACATACATACATATGCATACATACATACGTACATACATGCATACATACATACATACAAGACATGCCAGTCCTTCTCTCCTACATACGTACGTACGTACATACTTGCATGATGATGATGCATGATCATCATCATCACATACACATACATACGTGTGTACATCTTATATATAATCCAAAGTCTGATTATTCTGTCCTTCCGTATGTTTTTCCGTCTCGCCAAAGGCTCCGAAACGGAACGCTTTAGCGATTTGATAAAATTTACAAAACATTATTACGCCGCGTCTAGGTCAACGCGACTATTTTCAGCTCGCAATTTTATTTAAACGCCGATATATGGCCATTTTAAATTTCCAACTTTTTCGACGAGACTATTTCAATACCGGCCACAGTATGGCCATTTGTCCACGTCACGAAGGTTTAAATTAATATGCAATCTTACGTCACGCGCGGAGCATCTAGGTCAACGCTCTGATTCGCAACCAATCACGATGACCGTTGATTTCAAATCAGAAGTGGTCACGCCCACGGCTGAATTTATAGGTCATCGGACTTAAAAATTCGCCAATGCAACACTTTAGGGATACGAAATTTTTAACGAACGTTTTCATTTGAATTTCTATAGATCTCAACCCAACTTTATTTCAACTCAAAATTTACTTTAAATTCCGATATTTGGACATTTTAAGTTTCGATGTGTCATAGTCTGTTTCAATGCCATTGAAATCTAGCTATGCAGGAGTATATATTGCGTAGAGTGGTTTTAAACAATTTCAAGCCAGCGCGTAAATTCACCAGAGGGATACACGCAAAATGTGCACATCGTTAAATTCAAATTCACGGGCGCTGACGAAGATGTCGTTAAATTCAAATACACGGGGGCTGAGGAAAACCCGGGCGAACGCCGGGTAAAACCTGCTATTACATACATAAAAAAGGCTTACGTACATTAAAACACATCATTATTTTGGTGTGAGCCTATACTTAAAGTTTAGCCGACCATAATTCTTTTACGTTCCAGCTCAACTATAAGGCAGCTTTCAGTTGCTCTCATGAACATCCAAGATCTACATAAACCGACACCTTAGAAGGCTTAGATAAAATTCCGCTTAGTAGATCACGTGGTTGTCAGGACCTTCCGGTCTGAACCCATTCTCACGAAGGACAGTCCAGTCCTTCTTCCTGTACAAACAGCGCATTAAATCCGTCCAACCGTTTCGTCAAACGACGCCAAAACCCTTCATAAATTATTTCCCATTAGCTCGAATCCCTTCTCTCTGTTTTATGTGACTCTGACACAGAACGAGAGGGAATTATCGCTACCGTTGACGACGGCTGCCAGCTCATTTAGAGTCAACGCTGCCACTGCTGCTGCTGCTGCCGCTGCTGCTGATGCTGATGCTGCTGATGCTGATGCCGATCGTGCGGAACTCACGTGCGGCATTTTATGGGCAACTGGTCCGGACTCAACAAATAGTTCAACGACGTCTGTGGCGATGCAGGTCCGTGGAGGTGAAGTAAACGCAATTGGAAGCGACTCAGTGATTCAATTATGGCCGGTGTCACGAAATAGAGTATCCCCATACATGAGTATCCCCCCTAGCGAAATGGAGTATTCGGTTTAGTTTGCATTTTCGGCGGTTTCTAAGTGTATTCAGTCGTACTGTTTGGATTTATTGGACACATAAAATATTTTAAGTTGCGTATCTTTTGTTTGTACGTCGACCTGAAATTAATTTACTTTAATTTCGGTTTTTTTTTGGTGATTTTGACTGGATTTTCGTCTTGGCTATCGTGATGCGTATGACGATAGGGATAGAATGGTTTATCCCTCGGATACTCTAAACCAGTTTATTCCATCCGGGGGATATGCTTTAGGGGGATAGAATATCTCGAGACACCGGCGTTGATATATACATGTATTCTGTATCGTGTGATATCTTCTTCTCTCTGTGTCTCTTTGTCGCGCTGTGTATGTATCTCTGTTCATTTCATTTAAGTTAAATTCGACTCCTGTAATAACTTATGATCATCCGTTCAAACTACGAATTGACCATTCTGCGGTGTGTCAGTTTGAATAGTAAACGAAGATTATTAAGTGTCTTTGACTGTGCGTCTATGTGTATGTTATCTCTGGCTGCTTGTCTGTCTCCATGTATGTCTGTCTGTCTGCATGCCTATCTTCATCTCTCACTGTCTGTCTTTCTGTCTGCCTATATGTATGTCTGTCTGTCTATCTGGATAGTGTAACTGGCTGTCTGTCTGTCTCCATATATGTCTGTCTTCCTACATGCCTATCTCCAACTCTTCCTGTCTGTCTTTCTGTCTTTCTGTAATCTGTCTGTCTGTCTATCTGTCTTTCTGTTTGTCTGTATGCATGTCTTTCTGTCTGTCTGTATATGTCTGTCTGTATGTTTGTATGTCTATCTGTCTCCAAGCAGGAGTACCATGCCGGATGTAGCAGGCGTTCCGGTACTTTCAGTTGCCAGGATCTTCTCTCAAGACGGTGAAGGCCAGTCTCTCACCCTTTAGTCGTCGCTCCATCTCATCGCAACTCTTGACTTTTCCACTTCCTGGAGTCCATCTCTTCCCTCTCTTCCCTCTCCCGGTCAGGAATGCCACAGTCTTCTTCCCAGCAAATACGCCTATGTTCTTTGCGTTATGAGATTCTAGCTCCGTTGAAAATTGGATTCTTTCCCAGACCCGTTGCCAAGGGTTTAACTGCGAGGCCACTCGTTAGTAACAAGCAACCATACTATCAGACATACACTCACTAGCACACACACACAGACACGGACACACACACACACACGCACACACGGACGCACACACACACACAGCACACACACGGACACACACACACGGACACACACACATACACACACACACGGACACGGACACCCACACGACACACACGCACACACACACACACACCACACACTCGAGTCCCAATGATGAGTTTTGTCTTGAAGTGGCCCTTTATAAATGTCAGGTTACAATTACAATTAAACTCTCACAGACTTACACAACACCTGTATGTAACCTAAGCACTACATGTACGGTTCTCCTAGATTCTCGAGGCTTTTAGACGTTTATAATAGATGGGAAGAGACTTCGATGTTGACGAGAACTTACTGAGCTTGACGAGATTAGACGTGACCTTATGCTATTTGCAAACTTTATCCGATCAAATTACGAAAAATATTCTTTCAAATGAAACCCTTGGATACGGGTAATCTTTGCCGATAACGGCATTTGACTTAAATCAAGGCATTGGATGAAAGGTCATTTGCGATAAAGGTCTATATATAATATTGTATATATCCATTAGCGAGGCTAGAAGCATTCCTGCGTCGACTCTTTACTTAAGGTTGCGATCCGTCGTTTAGGAAGCAAGCCTCTTTTCTATAATTATACGAGCATTTGTTTAACTGTTTTTGCATTGACATCATTTAGGTTGGCGTAGAAAGCGCCTCTGATAATTTCTCGACAAATAATACATAACATAATATTTTATGTATTATTTGTCGAGAAATGCCTATATTATAGGAGTGTGTATACACAGTGATGGGCAAAAGTTAACGAAAAAGTTGAAGACTTTTAGTTAAACTTAAATTTTTTAGTTAACGATGAAGTTTAACTGGAGAAAAACAGTTTAGTTAAAATCAAATTTTAACTGATATTGTTTAGTTAGTAACTGAAAAGTGTAACTAACAGAATCAGCAACTAGTCGGCAACTATCTTCCGCACTGATTGTCATGAGTAACTGGTTTTATTACTCAAGTCAAGTGAACCTTATTGCATTGCATGATGCAGCATCGTGTGCATTAGCAACTGCCTTCATTATTTGCTGGTAGAACTGTAGTAGGACTATTAGTTTACATAGTTCGAAAGTGAAATTGTCATTGACGCTCTGCATTATTACAATTCACTTAACCTCTGTTATTGTGAAAATGCTTGTGAAAAAGTTTGTTAAATAGTTAGAAAAATTTAACTAACAAATTTTAGTCTATTTAACTTATTGACAAAATCAGTTGCCAACTTTAGTTAAAACTGTTTTATTTTAGTTGAAAAATGGTTTAAGTTTAACTAAAAAATGAGTTTAATGCCCATCACTGTGCAAGCACACACTCTAGTAGGCCCTACGTGCCTGACCAATAATACTTAAATATTTATACACATATATAAATATACAATTTATACATGCATGTATGCCTACATACACACATTCGTTCATTAATCGTAATCGTAAATTTTATAGCGCCTCTTAGAGAGAAACTCCTCGGGGGCGCTCCCGACCTGACAACACCAAACCACGATCGAAGGTTGCTAGGCATGCATCTGTTCGATCTGTTGTAGGTCCTTAGTGGATGAACCACTGCGGACGGCGTGGAACTGTAAGAGTCATCTTCCTGTATAATATACTACAGCATATTTCTATTGTGGCAATGACAATGATGAATCATATAAGTGGAAAACCTTAAACGGTTACTGCGTATATATGGACCTAGCGAAAGTCATTCGCTCGCAATTACTCAGCACCATCGACTGATGAGTCATTGATGATGATGAGTGGAGCTGATGATGAAATGATGATATTAATGATGATGATGATGATGATGATGATGATGATGATGATGATGATGATGATGATGATGATGATGATGATGATGATGATGATGATGGTGACTATGATGATGATGATTATTGGATTATGGATAAAATGATGATGATGATGATGATGATGATGAGATGATGAATGATGATGATGATGATGATGATGATGATAAGAATTGGATTAGGATAAAAGATGATGTTAGAGGAGATGATGAGAAAACTCCACCACTGCTCGGACTCTCCATGGCAGTGCCAGTACCAAGTCTGGATGAAGGAGGAGGGCGACGCTAATGATCTTTGTTATCAAACAGTGTCGTTAAACTGAAACTACTACTACTACTAGACGATGAGAAGAATACGAACTAACTGTGGTGATGAATAGAATAATAATACAGATGATCTTGTTAATAATGGCAATGATGATGATGATGATGATAAAGATGATGGTGACGATGATGATGATGCAGAAAATGCAGCTCGATGGGGAGACCAGATGCATGGCTGTTTCTGCATCCACTGTCCCTGTTTCTCTGGAGGAGGAAGACAGGTGATGTAGTTATCTCGGCTGACAGATGATGCAGATTATAGACAGGTGATGCAGTTATCGTGGTTCTCATGCGAACACATCTCTATAGCACCTTCTGCGTCTCAAACTATAGTTCCTTACAGCGCATCTTGCCTCTCTCTTGCAACCTGCCTGAACGTATGTTGCATATTTATGTCTATAGTACGTACGACTTTCGTTCGTAGGCCTACATATATGTGTACGTATGTACGTATGTTTGTAAGGATGCATGTATACATTATGTATATACATGTATGACGCATGCATATATATATGCGTGTAATATTGGAAGCATGTATATATATATATATATATTCGTACGTATGCATATAGATGCATAGATGTGTGCAAACTATCATGCATGTAAATATTATGCATGTATGTATGTATCTATCATCGCTATTACAGGTTTAAGATGGAAATCGGGCAATATGAGCGTGAAGCGTCACAGGAAATAGCCTAGTAGATCATATGCAATGAACATCTGTATACTATGTCTATGTACAAGAACGTACGATGTGCTTGACTTGACATTTGAACCCACAGATCTCCCCTTGGTTCTGGGTTCATCCTGAACAGTGCCATGCTACCGATGGGGTCCATGCATCCCGAATCTCATCCATTCGCCAAGTGCTGTTTGCAGATCACGCTGATCTTGGATCTCAAGTTGGATACGAAGCACAATCTGTCGGTCCGCACGCCACGACACATACACACCAGACAGACAGACAGACAGACAGACAGACAGACAGACAGACAGACAGACAGACAGACAGACAGACAGACAGGACAGACAGCAAGGCAGGCAGACAAGGCGACGGCGAGAGACAACCGGACAAACGGACGGACGGAAAGACAGACAACCAACCAGACAACCAATCAACCAGCTAAACAAGGAAAAAACGTATATAAACAGATACATAAATATATACATACGTATACATTCGTACGTATGCATACATAGTTACATACCTACGTACAGCATCATCAACTTTGCAGGCATCAATACATACTTGCAAGTACACAAACGCACATACATATATGTATACATTCATGCATATTATAATAGATTCATGCATATATACACATATACATAAATACACACACATTTCTGTTGAGCTTATGCTGTCCTGCATGTAAGTACATACTGGTGTTCCTTCGAGTGCATACGGCCTTATGAACTTACTTTTGTGGGTTCGTCTAGGGTTCAATGCAGACGTGTGTGTGAGTGCAATGGGGCAAGTGCGTTATCAGTGCATACAAGTGACATGTTGGCTATGAAAGGCGATATCTCCGTGATTTGACTGGAGAGTTTGACAGGCAGAGAGAGGCATGCAGACAGACAGGGAGAGAGGAAAGCAGAAAGAGGCAAAGGCAGAGAGAGAGAGAGAGAGAGAGAGAGAGAGAGAGAGAGAGAGAGAGAGAGAGAGAGAGAGAAGGGAGAGAGGGAGGCAGGAAGAGAGCAAGACATTGAGACATATGCAAGAGAGAAAGGAAGTCAGGGGAAGAGGTGGGTCTGCAGGTAGAGAGAGGCAGGTAGAGAGAGGCAGGTATACAGAGAGAGAGGCAGGTAGAGAGGGAGTCAGAGGGAGGCAGAGGAAGACGCGGGAAAAGGGGTGTTGGCTGCGACGACGTACTATTAAAAAAGCTACCTTCTATGTTGGCACAGAACTCGTTCGCTGACAGTCGGCTTTATATTGCGCCAGCCGCGAATATTTACGCAGCTTTTCACTTGTATGTGTATTGCATATAGACCCTTTATATTCACGTGTGAACATGAATCTGACTACGTATGACCATTTGTATTAGGCAGGCACATACGGTCATCTCTACAGTCTTATATTTTGAATTACAGATGCACTTTCCCTATATTATGCCTAGAAACAATTTTACGTAGGCCTACATATTTATTTAGTAAGTACATATATATACAGACATATACATTATGCATGTATATGTGTATAAATAAAGCGTGGTGCTTCTGCGGCGGAAAATGCTGCCACGCAACCCGCGAAAATTTACTTCTGCGGCGGAATTTTTTTGGACATTTTATCTAAAAACAACTCTAACCCTAACACTGACCCTAACCGACCGTCACACCGCTTAACCTGACCCTAACCGACACTCGCGAGGCCAAACCTGACCATAACCGACCCCCACGACGCCAATTTATAGGAAGTACCGCATTTTGAACAACGCGCATGCGCCGAAGGTTGCGCATGCGCAAAGCGCTTCCGCCGCAGAATTGTCTCGAAACGGAATTTTCCGCCGCAGAAGATTTATCCATAAATAAATATGTGTACATATATGTATATATATATTATATACTCGGGACCTGCAAATCGCAAATTTTCAGTCGAATCGAAATGACGAATCGAATCAATGGGTACCAGTTTGATATTCATGCAGTGTGTTCTTGATAGCACAGGCATACCACAATAACACAGTATTCAGTATATCAGCGTATGCCTACTACTTTTCTTCAGTTTAAAATCAATTACACTAAAAATTCAGTTAATTAACAGAATTAAAATAACGCAAATAATTTTGTTAAAATTAAAAGTAAGGGCTAATTATTTTTCGAATCATGACGTCTTTTTCGAATCGAATGGAATATCGAAGTTTCTCAGGTACCTAATATATACTTATGTTATATACATACGCAAACAGTCATGTTCATGTACATAATTATAAACATAAGTCTACGTATGTATAGGCCGACTATTATAATACTATGCAATGCATACACTCATGCTATATATAGAGAGCATTCGTTAATGGAGAAGTTTGGCATCCGGAAGATAGAGGTAACATTTTTACTAGTCAGTCGGAAATCTGGTCGTATGGCGTGTACAATGTACATCTTGAAGCGTGTGTAAATAATAGGACCATCTTGTGCATGCTTTCTGATTTGCCACCAATTTGCCTAATCTGTCAACCGTTGACTTAAAAGACTTGATGCACTTTCGGTCATTCATGATTGAGTTGACAATCATAGACGCCTACCAATGTCTCTCCGACTGCCCTTCTCTCTGTCTGTCTCTGTCTCTGTCTCTGTCTGTCTCTGTCTCTGTCTCTGTCTCTGTCTCTGTCTCTGTCTCTGTCTCTGTCTCTGTCTCTGTCTCTGTCTCTGTCTCTGTCTCTGTCTCTGTCTCTGTCTCTGTCTCTGTCTCTGTCTCTGTCTCTGTCTCTGTCTCTGTCTCTGTCTCTGTCTCTGTCTCTGTCTCTCTCCACTCTGTCTTTTCCCTATGTTTGTATATGTAACTATCTCTCTGTCTATCTCTCTGAATTGGTTTATCTGGCACTTCGTATATGTCGATCTGTCTATCTATAGCACTATACACTTGGCGGCCTACTTGTCTACATGTCTCTCTTTGTCAGTCTGTATTTGTCTTTCTATCTGTCTCTCTCTGTCTCTCTGTCTCTCTGTCTCTTTCTGTCTCTCTGTCTCTCTGTCTCTTTGTTTCTCTGTCTCTCTGTCTCTCTGTCTCTGTCTCTGTCTCTGTCTCTGTCCATGTCTCTGTCTCTGTCTCTGTCTCTCTGTCTCTCTCTGTCTCTATCTGTCTGTCTGTCTGTCTCTCTCTGCAATCTGTCAAACAAGCAGTCAAACAAGCAGTCAAACAAGCAGTCAAACAAGCAGTAAAGCAGTCAGTCAAACAAGCAGTCAAACAAGCAGTCAAACAAGCAGTCAAACAAGCAGTCAAACAAGCAGTCAAACAAGCAGTCAAACAAGCAGTCAAACAAGCAGTCAAACAAGCAGTCAAACAAGCAGTCAAACAAGCAGTCAAACAGGAAGTCAAGCAAGAGTAAAGCAAGCAGTCCCAGAATTTGTCTGTCTGTCTGTCTGTCTGTCTGTTTCTCTTTCTCCGTTTGACCAGCTGCGACCTATCTGAAAAGCCGCGGTTCCTCGTATCTTTGGAATTCCCAGAATTTGTCACACGCCAGACACGCAATTATCGCAAGTGTTTACGGTTGTTGCTGATCACGTATACCTGCTTGTAATGTATAGAAGGATTTCCTATGTACATGGAACATCGCAAAACGCCATTTACACTTAAGAGGATGTATACGCCTACGTGAAATTGCCACTGCTAGAACATCAAGAGATTTTCATAATAATTGCGATTTAGGTTGTTGTTTAAATGTCACATCTCTAAACCTGGCTGCTTGTTGACTGCCTGTTTGACTGCTTATTTAACTGCTCGTTTGACTGCTTGTTTGACTGCTTATTGACTGCTTGTTTGACTGCTTGTTGACTGCTTGTTTGACTGCTTGTTGACTGCCTGTTTGACTGCTTATTTAACTGCTCGTTTGACTGCTTGTTTGACTGCTTGTTGACTGCTTGTTTGACTGCTTGTTGACTGCTTGTTTGACTGTTTGTTTGACTGCTTGTTTGACTGCTTGTTTGGCTTCTTTTTCACTGCTTGTTGACTGCTTGCTTGACGGCTTGTTTCACTGCTTGTTTGGATTCTTTTTGACTGCTTTTTGACTGCTTGTTGACTGCTTGCTTGACTGCTTGTTTGACTGCTTGTTTGACTGCTTGTTTGACTGCTTGTTTGACAGTTTGCTTAGTTGGTCAAGTTTTGCTACTAAAACCGCGCACACAAAATCGCGCCGTTAAATACTGCGCGCACAAAACCGCAACGTTGAGTACCGCGCGCACTAAACCGCGTCGTTTATAATCCCGCGCACAAAACTGCGTCGTTGATAACTGCGCGCACAAAACCGCGTTATTGATAACCGCACCCACTAAACCGCGCCGTTAAATACCGCGCGCACAAAACCGCGCCGTTAAGTACCGCGCGCACAAAACCGCGTCGTTGATAACCGCATGCACAAAACCGCGTCGTTGATAACCGCATGCACAAAACCGCGTCGTTGATAACTGCGCGCACAAAACCGCGCCGTTGATAACCGCGCGCACAAAACCGCGTCGTTGATAACTGCGCGCACAAAACCGCGCCGTTGATAACCGCGCGCACAAAACCGCGTCGTTGATAACTGCGCGCACAAAACCGCGTCGTTGATAACTGCGCGCACAAAACCGCGTTGATAACCGCGCGCACAAAACCGCGTCGTTGAATACCGCGCGTACAAAACCGCGCCGTTAAGTACTGCGCGCACAAAACCGCGCCGTTAAGTACTGCGCGCACAAAACCGCACCTTTAAGTACTGCGCGCGCAAAACCGCGCCGTTAAGTACTGCGCGCACAAAACCGCGCCGTTAAGTACTGCGCGCACAAAACCGCGCCGTTAAGTGCTGCGCGCGCAAAACCGCGCCGTTAAGTACTGCGCGCACAAAACCGCGCCGTTAAGTACTGCGCGCACAAAACCGCGCCGTTAAGTACCGCGCGCACAAAACCGCGTTGTTAAGTACCGCGCGCACAAAACCGCATCGTTAAGTACCGCGCGCGCAAAACTGCGTCGTTGAGTACCGCGCGCACAAACCCGCGTCGTTGAATAGGCCTACTGTCAAGTGTTTGATTTAAAGAAGCAGTCATATCGAAGATGGTTACGAACAAATTTGAAAAGCGACTTATAATAATGTCGATATAATGTAACGTAATCTGGATACTAATCTGTGTTTCAGAGATTAAAAACCGATGCGTTAACCATTCGGCCACCCTGCTACCTCATTCACCTTTCTGATGAAGCTTTCTTTGTTCCAGACGAAAGTTATTATTACGCCATTAGTAAGCGTCACTATAGCATCAATCGATGGCGCTGAGCAATTGTGAGTGAAGGACTTGCTTAATGTCCCTACACAATAATCACCTGAGAATAGGGCTCGAAAGCGAGTGCTCTATACACGATCCGAGCACCGTGTCTTCAATTCGCATTATTGTTCTTGTATGCAGATTACACTACGAAATGATCAGCCCATTAAACTGAGATCAGTTGCTGCTATTTAAATTCTTCCTCTCCATGGGGGGAGGGGTAGGGGGTGGTGGGGGGGGAGGAAACGCCGGCCGAGCGGTTAACGTGACGGCTTTTCATCTCAGCGACCCATGTAATCGTAATCGTAAACTCGATATTTTCATGTTACAGAGCCGCCTTAACAGCATTGTAGGCCCTGGGCAGAGCAATGCACTGGGGCCCATACACGCAGTAGTTTTTCTGGTCTTTAAATTTGGGGCCCTAGAATCGTGGGCCCCCGGCGACTGCCCAGCGTGCCCATGCCATGTTAGAATCCCGGGTGCGTCATGAAATCGCTATTGATTGCATTTCTAAACCTTTTCCATTGTTATCTCGGAGGTCATTGTCTTCGAGATGAGTGCCCGCTCTTTCATCCAGGCCGCTCTTCTTCCTCTGGGAGTTAAAGACCATTTGCGTTCTGTCGTGTTTGACGGCGTTTGTCGCAGTTGGCTTCGCCATTAAATGTTGCTGTGCAAGTGTAAATGTCGCTGTTTTATGGTAAATGTTGCTGCAGTAAAACGGTTACGATGTATGAACATACATGTATCTGTTCCATATGTGTACGGGTCTGTACGGGTCTGTCTGTTTGTCTGTTTGGGTGTCCTTCTGTCTGCCTCTCTCTGTCTCTCTGTCTCTCTGTCTCTGTCTCTGTCTCTCTCTGTCTCTGTCTGTCTGTCTGTCTGTCTGTCTCTCTCTCTCTTTCTCTGTTTGTTCATGTGTCTGCCTGTCTTTCTCACTATCTGTTGGTCTGTCTATCTGTTCGTATGTCTATCTCTCCGTCCGTGTGTCTGTCTCTTCGTGTGTCTTTATGTATGTCTGTCCGTGTGTCTATCTCTCCGTCGTGTGTCTGTCTATCCATGTGTGTGTTTGTCCGCGTGTCTGCCTAATTCACTGTCTTGTACTGTATGCGGGTATTACTCTAAAGGTCGTGAAACTGCTGTAATGTCAAGACCATTAACACAGTCTCAACGAGTCTTTATTACTCTTCTTATCATTTCTTCCATTTCTTTCGATTACTCAAATTTCCTCTGTATGCCTACAATACCAATCATTCGTCTGTACTCTCTATCGCCTATCTTACAGAGACGGTCGCATGGAAAAACAAGGCTGTTGAACGAAAGCACTTTCGACTATTTGTTTCTGATTATAATTTAGGTTATAGAACAAAATTCCCTCGAGTGATTGGTAGAGGCATGCACGATAGAGCATCACTATCTTGCCTCTCAGAAATGAGACTCCGTTAGAAAAGATATTGGAACCAAAATAGTGCGTAACGAACGATACTGTGAGAGTCGATCCAGCGGGAGTCTTATCAGACCACGTATAGAAGATAATTGCCCGGACAGTTTGTCACTCTGTAAAGGCTGAATGCTTGACTCGAAACTGCCTCAGACATCGATATCGTAAAACGATCAGTAGCAGTAAATTAAGCCTATAGAAATTAGCACCATGACCTCTAATTTGCTGGATAAATGTTAATACAAATTTATTTCTATTGCGACCGTATGACCACGACTCTGCTAATTGTTCAGTGATACAAACAATGCCAACGGCAATCAAAAAAAAATAGAGGATTAATAACTATAGCAATACCAGGAAAAACATTTGTAATAGCAATTTGCGATGAGACAATTAAACACTTTTAGGGTCCGTAAAAAACCAGTGACAACGTAGGCCTAAATACAAACACAAGTGTTTGTATTTACTTGCAACTCCAAGTGTGGTTAATAGAATCTTAAATAACGCACATGTGCACCTATTAGACATAGACATGTACATGTGCAGCGTTTTTGTGGACAATAATAAGATTCTATATGAATTGTTCTGATACATGCAAACATACATACATACATACATACTTACGTACATACATTACATACATACAGACATACGTACATACATACATACATACATACATACATACATACATACATACATACATACATACATACATACATACATACATACATACGTGAATACATACATACATACATACGTACCTACATACATATATATAAACATACATACATACAGCCATACATACATGCAGCCATACAAGTATACCTACGTACATACACAGTTACACACGTACATATATGCCAACATACATGCACGCATAAATTCCTACATACATACATATATATCTATAGCCATACAGTCATGCACGCATACATACACACGTACATACATAAGTACTTAAGTGCGTAAATACACACATATATGCATACGCACATACTCCATTCAGGCAAACAAATATAAATAAATACATACATACAGACAGACCTACACACATACATACATTTGTCTTGTGTTATCTATGGCTGTCATTCCTGCCTATTGTTCTGTGAATTTGGGATTTGGACAATGAACAATTGAACATCCTGTGCATTGTCCCTTCGCATAAATTCGCCGGACAATCCCCCCATTCACTCCAGTCCCTCAACTCGTCTTATCTTTCGCTATATCTGATGCTTGATAAAACAGTTTTTTAAATATCTGGGTTGTGTACTTTGTGCATATATAGTTATATACCATATGACTGCAAACTTGGTTTTCCAACCAGAGAATTGGAATTCATACGCAATGCATAAAACAACTTTTCCGTTTTCATTCTGTTGTTTGACTTGGAAGCATAAAATGACCACACTGCCTTATAGAACACGCGGTTAATTAATTACTATAATTAAAGACAAAGGCCTCATTACCTGTATGGCATCACCGATAATTCAGTTAGGTGTCAGACGACCTATTGCGAAAATTGCAATGAGTTTAGAACTCGTACGCGAAAACCATCACGCAAGATATGGCAGGTGGTACATGATAACACGATGCTATTATAATATAGGCTCTAATTGCTAATTAAAAAGGAAATTATAGTTGAAAATCAGATTTTACAGCCCGCAGGTTAATTACTGCCTTGAAATTAGGCGAGCTGTAGCTTTGCTCTTTGCTTAGCCACCTAGATTCCCCAGGTATCTTATTATATCAGCCGACATAGTACATCATTATGTATGTATGCGCTCTCGTGCAAGACTTGTCTTGTTAAAGCGCGCTATAAATTTCTAATAATGTATTGTATTATGTGCAAATATACATATATGTATACATACACATGTACATAAGTACATGCATGCACGCATGTAAATACGGCATACACAGACGCAAACATATGCACATACATATACTGTCAGTATCCTTGTTTCTGAGACTACATTTCACTGCCTCACGCATACGTTCATGCATACATGAAATGTAATGTAGCAAGACATTTATAAAGCGCCACTTAAAGAGTCTCTCGGAAGAGCTCAACACGTGGCCATTATGCAGGCAGCTGAAAAAGTGCGTCATTAAGAGTCTAGAGAAAACCATACAGACACATGCAGCATTAGTGGCACAAACAGAGGGCGGAAGAGCATTCCAGATCCGCGGCGCCGCCTAAATCGAAAAGTCCCGACGAGCACTGGTGGTGGTTCGAAAGCAGGGTACAATCAAGTCTTTTCGCGAGGCAGACCGGAGCGCCCGGCGACCAGTTTGAGAGCCAAACTGGAAGACACAGTTCGGCAATTTATAGTCCGGAGCAGTGCCAGTCGTAGCCTTCCAAACTAGCGTAGCAATCGTGAATTGCACCCGATCAGCAACTGGAAGCCAGTGCAGCTCACGTCTCATGTAGTATGATATGTCTGAATATTTCGGCAGCTGCATTCTGAACGAGCTGAAGTTGATAAAGATAGAACTCAGGAAGGCCCAGGAGGACCCAGTTACAGTGGTCGAGACATATGAGAAGGAAGGAGTGTACTAGCATAGATATAGATACACCTCAAGCCGCAGCGTAGGGACCCTGGGCATTGTGGGCAAGTCCTTCACTCGCAATTGCTCATGCGCTTCGGCGTGAAACTCCGATTCAGTGTCCGCGCTGTAGTCGGGAGCGCCTCTGAGTAGAAATCTTGAAGGAGCGCTATAACAAGTGCTCATACATACATACATACATACATACATACATACATACATACATACATACATACATGCACGCATGCACAAATACATACACGCATAGATTTACGCACATGCATACATACATACAGACGCATAAAACTGTAGCCATGGTGAGTCGGAAATTAGTGTCAGTGGGAAGCAATCTAAGGTTTCAGATGCAGGTAATTGAGAGTTGCAAATCGCCCGGAAGAGACATGACGGCAAAAGACGACGACATCTGTCCCATGCAGAGAAGCGATTGCAATCGTACGCACGTGGCGATGAAAGTCATCTAATTGGCTTCTCCGCTGGAAACTTTACGTCGACGAAATCCTATACACAAAAGCCGGCACTTCTATAATTATTGTGTGTAGACCCCTCTATAAGGCTTACATCCGTATACATACTGATAGGCACAGTCCCATTATAGTATTAATAACAGTTACATCTTGTGCAACAACAAAATCAACATGTAAACAACAAGCCTTCCCGGTTCCCAGGAAATTTCCCGGGAAATATCTTCACCAAAATGATACAAAACAGAATGAAGCAGTATGTTGAAAGAGCACTTGGAGAAGAACAAGCCGGGTTCAGGCCGGAAAGAAGCACAATTGATCAACTATTCACAATGAGGGAGATACTTGAAAGAGCATAGAACACAACTCAATTCATCTACCTAGGAGTGCTAATAGATGCAGATAGCAGCAACGAAAAAGGTATACAAAGAAGAATTGGACTCACTTCACAAACATTTGGTATGATGAACAGGATATGGAGAAGCAGAGAATTAACTTACAAAAAAACAAGACAAAAATATGATGCAGCCGAATTTGCTAAACGGATTGGAATGTTGGACAATGCGAAAACAAGATGAGAAAAAAGAATTCTTACAGCAGAAATGAGTTGGCTACGGAAGATCGCAGGTATTTCAAGACTTCAGAAAAAAAAGAAACGATGACGTTAGACGAGCATTAGGTATCCAACAACTCTGCTAGACAAAGTAGTTCAACAAAGACTCCGATGGTTTGGACATGTAGACAGAATGCATGCTAGCTGACAGAATTCCACACAATGCACAATACTCAAGATTCGAAGAAAAAAGAAACAAAGGCAGACCAAGGATGGATAGACAACATATTAATGAGGATTTACATCACTTGGACTAGCACTGAGGGAGCACTGGACTTGACGAGTGACCGAAGACAGTGAAGATCGTTCATTCGTACCCATTACCGCCAGAGGGCTGGCTTCATGATGATCATGATGATGAGTATGCGCTATATATAAGTGAAATCAGGCCTCGCCCCAGATTTCCCAACCGTCCGGAAATGTGCCTCTGAAATGTATTACGTGCGTGCGATTGTAAACTAATTTCATGGGCACATTATTGTTAGTAGTAGTAGCATTATTGTTGTTGTAGTTTGTATGTGCTGCTGTTGCTGTTGTTGTGTTTTAAGGCTGTTGATAGACAATGAGCAAAGGCGGTCTGCATATAGGCCTATGTCTTGTATTGCGATGTAGAAGATTGTGTTTCTTAGAAATGCAACCACCAACTGCATGAATACTTGGTTGATACTATACAGATGTCATTGCTATACAGATGTCATCTGCTATCATTAATAATAGCAATGACATTTGAAAATAATATCAACAACACATTATGCAGACAAAATTCATTAGGCATGCTGAGAGACATATTGGATATACTGGAGCGTTTCTTAAAATCCAACCGTTCAAACTGCAAACCTCTCAGCTAAACACAATCTACGGTTTTCATCAAAAAGACTCGTTTATGTCCAACGTCGTTTAACAACCCATACATATATTGTTGGTGGCTGAGCTCATTGTTTCTCGTTCGCGGACTGCTCTCAGGCAGCGTCGCGCCTTCTCCGTGGCGGGCCCTTCAACCTGGAACGGGCTCCGTATACCATATGTTTCGTCTGACACCTGCTGGCCATCCTGCTTCATTTCTCAGTACTCTTAAGACTGTCCTGTTCGACCGGGGTTGGGCTGAATAGGCATCCTTGAAGGGGCGCTATAAAATTTTCCGAAATAAATAAATAAAGAAATATATATTATATATTATATATATCAGAGAGAGAGAGAAAGAAAAAAAGAGAGAGAAAAAATAACGCAATGACATACGATACTGCATACGCGAATGTATTCAGGTGACATCTTATATAATAAAGGTTGAAATATGTTTAAATTAAACACGCCATATATATATATTTATATTTAAGTTTATATATGTATTTTTAGCATTATTATACATTATAGACACTACACTTAATGCAATATATAATTATGTGCGTTACATGTACAGTTGCTTCACATGTGGGATATATGCACAAGTAGGTAGCTATATGTACACACACACACACGCACACACACACGCACACACGCACACATATATATACAGTATATATTATATATGCACTTATTTTGAGCAGCTGACACATGGTAGTATAGATTTGTGTTGTGAGATCTGAAAAGAATCCTCGAAGAGGCGCTACTTAAATGTGAGATTACGGTAACAATAATTAACCCGTTTGTCAGATGACCACACATTTGCACCTATATACTATTACGTCATGTGTTCAGTGCACAATACATGTTGATTCGAAGGAAAAAGGAACAAAGGCAGGCTACAAAGGCAGGCTAAGACTATGCTGGACAGATAAAATAAATGAGGACATAACATCACTTGGACTAACACTAAGGGGGGAGCAATGGACTTAACAAATGGCCGAGGACAATGGCGTCTACCAATGGTGGAGTTTGGAGAAAGATCTCCATCGAACTTCAAAAATGGGGGAGTTTAACGTACGTTTTGGACATGAACTAGGGGTTGTCGAATTCCGATAACATAAATCGGCGAGACTGGGGGGGTTCTCCCAATCCAGGTGGGTGGTTAGACGCCACTGGCCGAGAACAATGGAGATCATTTACTCGTGCCCATCGACACAAAATGACTGGTGTCAGGAACTGATGATGATTATGATGATGATGATGATGATGATGATGATGATGATGATGATGATGATGATGATGATGATGATGATGATGATGATGATGATGATGTTTGATTTTGAGCCCATGGCTTCCTCCAATCTAGTTATCGATTGGCTGTCTTTCTTTTCCTATCTGTATTTTTACATGTATATATGTGTCCCTATTTAGCGGGATCCCGTGATCCCTTCTTGGCCTCCGTGTAGTCAGTACATGTCAAACCGTTGCCTTATTGTTTGATTTGCTCTTTTTCTCTTCTGATGGTTACAGAAATGAATGATTGATTGATGACAAGTGCCTATTTTGCACGTCACTTGAGCATTAGAGAAACGATGCACATGAAAACAATAATCAGACCGATTCGCGATGCACCCGAGTATCACCGACTCAGAAACGGAAGAGTTGTCTTATAGGCTCTATAAGACAACTTTATCGGAGATACGTCTTCACTCGACTGCAGTAAATGGCATCTCTTGAGTCTTCTTCTTCTGCATGGGCGATAAATGGGCGCGTGTTTTTCCTCATTCCTCTGCGTTCTAACTTCTAACCCTTCGAAAACAATCACCGTTCCGTCGATAAGAGGCGGAGAGGAGGGTCGAGTGCATCCCAAGCGAGGACGGAATTTATTGGAAATTCCGACACACCACTACCACCCAGTGGTTTTATTAGCGGACTGTTTTTTCAGGTATATACATTAGACTGAAGATTCATTATGCTCCATTTTGTGCCTGGAAAGCGACGACGTGCTAACTGTAGAGGTTTTTATATATCGACCATAGTATGGCCTCGACCCTGCTTGTTTTTCAATGAATTGATCGGGTGAAATACTTCACCACGCACCCCTACAATGCAATACAACTGCCCTTGATATCGCCCTTCTTCCAAAGGTGGCCCCAAGCTCAGCAGTGCACACGCTTCGGCGACGCAGAAGCAATTATATTGCAGGGTCCCTACACAGTTAAAGGACTTGCTCAAGGTCCCTACACAGTTAAAGGACTTGCTCAAGGTCCCTACACAGTTAAAGGACTTGCTCAAGGTCCCTACACAGTTAAACCACCCCGGACGAGGGTCGAACCCGCACTCTCGGCGTTACAGGTCAACAACCTCTGCACGTTTGAGTGGGTGCCATGCGGCATATAAGGAACCAGTGTATGCAACGCGTGCTATATATAGCCCGAGATTTAACTCTTCGAAATAAGCCAACATCGGGAGTCGAACCGCGATCCGCACTCACTCACTCACACACAGGGCACATGGAACGTACATGTAGCCTATGCGCTCGAATCAATGTAGCTGAGTTTCGGTATATATACTGTTGTTCCAACGTTGGCCGGGCAGAGGAAATGTTCAGACCGTTCTGTTATACATGTGGGAAACATCATATCAGTAAAGAAATGTCAGTGGGCATCTGTATGTTCATTTATATGACTTTTTTTTAAAGTATCTCATTTCTTAAACTGTCATAATAAATGATATTAAAGTTCGTTAAGTTAAGTTCCTCTGTAAGCAGGTAATTCTCAGGTAACCAGAAAAGTCATCAACAATGGGACATAAAATGCTGAATATACATGTATAATTAAAACAGTAACGTATATATATTATTTATTTATATATATCGGAGAACAAGAAATTATTATATGCCACCACGAAAAGTAGGTTTTCAAAATCATATATCATATATATAAACTCATATATATAATATATATGAGTTTGAAAACCTGCTTTTCGTGGCGGCTTCACTTGTTCTCATATATATAAATATAAATATATATATAATATATATATAATATATATATATATATATATATATATATATATATAGATATATATGATAGAAGCATTGGACGTTGCACTCTGATTCAACCTTTTTATCTATACACGAAACAGAGACTGCAACTGAACATCGGTAGACAGGCATTAGACGGGTGAAATCTCGATTGGCTTAGTTTTTTCATGCTGCGTCTTCCGCTATATAGAGATGTGCTGCGCTCTTCATCTCCGCGCCGCCATGCAGGTGCCTTCGAAAGGTCAAGACGAACACATGCTGTCAATCTGAGAACAAGTGCTCTATAGGCAGCCACGAAAACAGGTCTTCAAACTCACGCTGATAAATGCACACACGCACACAGTTACTTCGGAAACAACACCGATAATGATGACCTCGAGAGAATGATGATCATATGAATAATATATATATATATATATGTAGTGATGATATATATATATATATATATATATATATATATGATCTTATATAAATAAATGCACGAGGTCTGATTTTGTAGACAGTTACCTTTTCCTCTTAGTTTATTTTTTAACCACGACGGATCATACCTACATGTACCTTTAGGCCAATAATAAAAGTGTATCTCGGGGCATAAAATAATAGTAATAATAATAATTAATATTAAATAATAATAGGGGCCTAATAATAGCATGCAGCAATAACAGTATTACTGCTTTTTGATCTCCTGAGGGACTACACTTAACTTCGGGTTAAAACAACAACAATAATAATAACGCAACCGCCCCACATGCGATTAACAATATCCAGACGAGTGTTTCTGCCAAAGTGATTACACTTAGCTCAGGTTAAGAAAACAACAACAGCTCGTTGCTTCTCCGATGAGCAACATGTTTGGACATAGGTAATAAACACTAGCAACCTAACAGGTTATATGGGCTGCAGAAATCAGGTACCTTCTTCGCTGCTCCACATCCTTCAATCATCCTGTACCAAAAAAGCTGGAGCAGTTAATGCGAAGAAGTCTTCAGTCCATAGTGAATATCTCTCCGAATGATGTTCAGCAAGGAAGACTAGCTCGCATAAGTTGATTCGCAGACTTTATCAGTGAGCTTGGCTTAAGCTGCAACCGTGCAAAGAACTAGAACTCCAGTATGCCATCCTCATGGCCTTCATGTATATCTGTTCCATGATACAGAGAGCGACCCTAATAAGGAAATTGTGTGCGTTAATTTGCTTTGTTCCAACTTCCAACTATGGCAATTGCTAATTAATCCGATACTGAAAGTGATCCAGTTTGGCTAACTGTTTTGTTAATTTCACACACAAGGTTCTGCGTGTAGTTAAAAGTGGTCTGGTAAGTTAACTTGTTTTTCCTCCTCTCTTCTCCACTCCGAGTCCACTTCCCACCTTTTCCTTTGTAATCCCTTTCTAATTCTTGCTTTCATTTCCTTTTCCATCACTCCCAAATACGCGGATAGACACACACCCAACAGTCTGAGTGTGAATCCTTCGCTACAAATGCAGTGTTTGAGACGGTTCACCGACAATTGCGCCCGTGACAAATGCGCCCCGACAAAAGCGCCCCGACAAATGCGCCCCGACAAATGCGCCCCGACAAAAGCGCCCGACAAAAGCGCCCCGACAAATGCGCCCGCCCCTGCCTGTTGAGTGAGACGAAAAATGAGACACAACCAAAGCGGCAGAGTGCACGATATTTTAATACATCTAAATAATAAACTAGAGAGTAACTAATAAAACATTCGAAGAAAGAAAGTATGGCTAGGCTGACAGTTACACAGTAACAAGTTTTATCTTTTGAAAGACGATTGTCATAAGTTCCTAAACTTGTCAGACAGTTTAAACCGAATAAATTTGTAAATTGTGCGCAATTCTCCGAAGGTAGTCGAGGATTGGAACAGTCCCATAACTTCTAGAGACCACGTGCAACTTATTATTATTTTGCGCTGTCGTCGGGGAGCATTTTGTCGATTATTTTGTGACGCTACTGTCAGGGCGCTTTTGTCGGTTTTTTGGAGGCGCTACTGTCGGGGCGCATTTGTCTGGATTTTTATGCGGGTTTTTTGGCGCATTTGTCTGGGCGCATTTGTCGGGGCGCTTTGTCGGGGCGCATTTGACGGGACGCATTTGTCATAGGCGCTTTTGACGGGTTACCGTTTGAGACATACCAGTGGTGGAAAGTGAAAAGGCACAGATATTCCAGTTGAGCTGGTAAGGTTGACTGCAGCCATTCCGTCCTTGCTAGACCCTCTTGTGTCCTACGTCAGAACAATGAACCTTTTCGAGTGGCAGGAAACCCTCGTATTGGCCTTGACCCTCTCAGCCTAACCACTGCTGTGGAGAATTAGATGTGCTAGTGGGCAAACATGGCCTCACTTGCAGAAGGACTTTGCACGTTCCCAACGCAGTCAACGACATCATCTCCATCTACTCAGTGCATACATACATACATGCATACATTGTATTGTATTTAAAAATGTATAACAGCGCCTCTCACAGTGCACACCAATCAGAGGCGCTCCCAGTACGAGAGTCCTCGAGAGTAGACACGTTTCGAGGTAGCGAAAGATGTAGCAGGACCACCGGATAGTATGGTGGAGCGAACAAAAGGGGAAGTTGATTCTACAGAGAAGGGCCAATGCAGACAAAGGCACGGGACTGGGCTATGGCAGTTCTAACACAAGGAACAAAATGGTCAAGACGATCCATACATACAAACATACATACATACATACATACATACATATATACATACATACATACATACATACATACATACATACATGCATACATACATACATACATACATACATACATACATACATACATACATACATACATACATACATACATACATACATACATACATGCATACATACATACATACATACATACATACATACATACATACATACATACATACATACATGCAAACATACATACATGCATGCATACATACATACATCTATTCTGTGATTCTAGTGACGTCGTTGTTCATATCGTCATGAATGCATTTGTACCTTGTGGATCGTATTTTGTTAACTTCTGATATTACTTGTTGGGCTTCATGATGTCTGGCGCCTGCCGTCATTTTGACTCCTCTTAAGTAATAGCTGGGGAAAGAGCTGCTAGAAGCATACTGTTGTTCTTGTTCTGCTGTTTTGTTGTTTCTACCCGAGAAATTGTAATCCCACAGGTGAGAAATGATCGTCTGTAGACTGTTGATGACATCTGGATTGGCCATCATCATCATCATCATCATCATCATCATCATCATCATGATCATGATCATGATCATGATCATGATCATGATCATGGTCATCGTCATCGTCATCGTCATCGTCATCGTCATCGTCATCGTCATCGTCATCGTCATCGTCATCGTCATCGTCATCGTCATCGTCATCGTCATCGTCATCGTCATCGTCATCGTCATCATCATCATCATCATCAGTTCCTGATGCCAGCTATTTCGCGTCGATGGGTACGAATAAATGATCTCCAATGTGAAGTGAAAGATACTTTTACTAAAACTGCGGCAATGATTACATATGAGCGGATGTTTCTTTGCGAGAAGCGTCATTTTCCTCGTATGAATTGTCCCTCGATTGTTCAATCTTGAAATCGTGTAAGGCCAAACGATGAATGCGGAGGACATTCAACAACCGCGTTGTATACGTGCTTTGGCTTCTCAGCAGAAGAGACGCATATAAGCAGATCGAATTCATGTGGCGCCAATTGCCGACGATTCCCCGTCTGCGTTGAAGGTAATCCCACGTGCACTCACGCACCCCATGAAATTGCGAAATACGAACCCCATCTAGAGTCTTCGAGACTCTCAACGTATTCAAAGGTACATCGAACACCGTTGAACTTCATAAATGCAAAGGTCAAGCCAGATTCGTTGTCTGTTTGCTTGTATGTGTGTGTACGTATGTATATGCGTGCGTGTATGTATTACATAAGTACGTGTGTGTGCGCATGCATGCATGTATCGGTATCGGTGTGCGTGCATGCAGCTATTTATGTACATGTACGTTTATATGTATGTGTATGTGTATGCATGTGTGTGTACGTATGTGTATATATGTATGTGCGTGTATGTTTGTATGCACGCATGGCATGCGTGTATGTATGTACGTATGCATGCATACATTAGACGCTTTCTATACATGCATTTATGCCCTAGAGTTACTCTTTATGTGATTAAAGCGAGACAGACGAATGTAGGGCAGACTATACCTACCACAACACATGCCATCCATTAACAACTCGTCGCATTTGCGGTGCACTTAATTAAATCAACTTGCGCCGTGTTATAAATCCTCAATAAGCGTAATTGTAACAGACAATTAGCTCATTTGAAGATCTGATATCCATCAGTTGATTGCGTTTGGATTATGTGGGCCATATCTTTGAGGTTAGTAAGTACGTCCGTCAACAGGTGCAAGTCCCTAGATGAAGTACCATCGTGTTTCTAAGTATCGAGTACTTGACATGGCATAAGCGCCACATGAGAACATAACGAACTAACCGTGTCTGTTTTCAGGGATGGGCAAATTACATGGTAAAATGTAATTGAATTACAAATTACAAATTACTTTGGAAAATGTAATTGAATTACAAATTACAAATTACTTTAGAAATTTGCTGGAAATTACAAATTACAAATTACGTAATTTCAATTACATCAAATTACAAAGTACATACCGGTACATAATTGTGATCAAGAAATTCAGTCGGGAAACACATGCTTTATTTCCACTGTACATATATGTATTACACTGTTTGAAACTGTTTATTTAATTTTCTCTAAGGAAGTAGCAATTGTTTGAACAAGTCATCGATAATCGGCGTCTTTTTGACCTTACAATCATGCTTGCAAACTATAATGAGTCTATCTGGTAGATAGTGCAGATGAAGGAAGTGCAGCATTAAATTGTATAAATAATATCTTTACAGTTATCTATCTATGTGTGGTCTACAAAACATAGACGTTAGGCTATATGGGAGTAACTTCTCACTGGATCGATGCATCTACATAATACATTTGAGCGATCTCAGTTGCCTTAAGTAGCACGCAGATGTTTTGTTGGAGCATACATGAATGATGGAATAACGCAAATGTAGGCTAATACCTAATGAGTTCGGTCTAACACTTGACAAAATTGCTGCTACCATTTCTGACAATGGCTCAAATTTTGTGGAAGCATTCAAAGAGTTCAGTGTTGCTATCGTTCATTCCAGAGACACTACAGGCCTAGTGATGGTGATCAAGATAAGGAAAAGATGCCATCAAAACTGCTCTGGTTGTGGAGTCTCTCTGGTTGTGGAGACTCTGGTTCTAGTTTTCTTTAAAAGTAATTGATTTTACAGATGTAATTTGAAATTACAAATTACATGAAAAAATGTAATTCAATTACAAATTACAAATTACATTGATTCAGAGCAACAAATTACAAATTACCAATTACAATTGTAATTCAAATTACGTAATTTCAATTACATCAATTAAATTACTGCCCATCCCTGTCTGTTTTAACAAGTGGAGTTTCCCGGAGAAAGCCGATTTTTGAAAGACAGCCAAATGCCGCAGTAGATTACCCAACAGGAACTCGACCAGCCTTATGCCAGGCGCGGATCTGGACTCGATCCTGTTTTAGTATCGACTGCTTCCAGGCACATTATTGCATCGGTTTTATCGAACATAATAATAACAGTTGTTTATTAATTCAAACTGAGAAGTATAAACAATGGTTTAATCATTCGTTTATTGTTCCCAGTACAATTAGCAGATGACAATTAACACCGTAAACAGTTACGTTTGGATACAACAGGAAGACCCAGAAAAGACTAAGGTCCCGCTTATTAGGGTCGCCCTTGTATCATGAGTCAAATGTAGAACGACAAATGATTGACCTTTATAAGTCCAACTGGACTATAAAGCATAAACAGAACCGTAATGTAAAATAAAGACAAAAACCTTAACTAATAAAGCAGAATCGTAATGTAAAATAGACACGTTATAGTGTAAAATAAAGTACGCAGTAAGATAATATGATTATAGTAGTAACAGATGATAACATCTACCTATCTATCTATGGAATTTATATAGCGTCCCTTCAATATAACTACTCAGAGGCGCTTAATAGGAGTCGTATTTAACTGTATGGCAGTCTGTAAGGCGCCCACGGGTCCTACTGCTCATTTTACAGTGGCCCCTAGGAAGTGGAATGCCGAGTCAAACTTATGGGGCTAGCGGGTATCGAACCGGCGTCTTCTGATCTTCGTGCCAGCGTGTTACCATTCAACCATCTCCCTATACCAAACGAACCACCTGTTTATAAACCGAAACAATAACATGTTTAGCAGGAGTCGAATTTAACTGTATAGCAGTCTGCAAGACGCCTATCTGTCCTACTGCTCATTTTACAGTGGCCCCTAGGGAGTGGAATGCCGAGTCAACCTTATGGGGCTAGCGGGTATCGAACCCGCGTCCTCTGATCTTCAGCCATCTCCCTATACCAACCGAACCACCTGTTTATAAACCGAAACACGATTGAAAGATCGACACGTTCTAGCAGAGGCCGGCCATATAATATAGGTCAATGGGTTCGCCCGTGTAGTCAGACAATAATTGGCCAGAATCCCAATTATAGAAACAGGGCTAACAGACCCGGATCTACAACAGGAAGCGTGCTCAAGGCTTCGGTCCAGTGAACATGGATTATTGACAGTCAAGTGTGACGATCTGCGTTGTTCGTTCGTGGGCCCGCAGACAATATTACTGACCGAGTTGTATAGACTGAATAGAAGTATTCGACCCAAATGTAAAAAATTGCTGCATCTCCAGAGTCCAAGCAGAGGCGATCGAATCACGTGAGTGTGCATGCATTTAATATGGTGAGTTTAGTTAACTACACACAAGCATTGCTCGTTTGACGGATCTAAACAAGTGTGTTCTAAAATAGTGACCCATTTTGACAAACCGGGATTTAAACTGCTAACTGCAGTCTAAAACAGTGACCCATTTTGACAAACCGGGATTTAAACTGCTAACTGCAGTCTAAAACAGTGACCCATTTTGACAGACCGGGATTTGAACTCCTAACTGTAGTCTAGAACAGTGACCCATTTTGACAGACCGGTATTCAAACTACTAACAACAGTCTGAAACAGTGACCCATTTTGACAGACCGGTATTCAAACTACTAACAACAGTCTGAAACAGTGACCCATTTTGACAGACCGGTATTCAAACTACTAACTGTAGTCTGAAACAGTGACCCATTTTGACAGACCGGTATTCAAACTACTAACAACAGTCTGAAACAGTGACCAATTTTGACAGACCGGTATTCGAACTGCTTACTGCAGTCTAAAACAGTGGCCCATTTTGACAGACCGGCATTCGAACTGCTAATTGCAGAGTGAATAGGTAACGAGTGTTCACACGGTAATCGGCCAAAGAACTTTCGTGTTGACCTATATATTTATGTGTGCTTAGAGGAAGCATAGAAATGACCGACGTGCCGTCATTTATTCCGTCAATTTGTACATAAGAAACGACGGAAGCAAATCGATATACTTAGAAGAAAGACAGCACTTTGTACTTGATGACCTGAACACATAGAGCCTAAAGGTACCTGTTGATGCTTCTATTTCTGTCTTGGTAGAAGTGGAGACGGTAGTGACCTAAGAGACCTACGCTATATAAATTGATATATACAATACAATACAATGTAAGGGAAACAATGCAGTCAGCGCTCTTGTCTCGATTCAGTTTTCTTTACGTCGGGCTGTAAGCGGTGCCTTGTTTGATTAGTATTATGTAATCGTTCAACCGTAGCGTTTAGGAAGAGGCATTATTATTATCAGAATATCCAGCAAGTATAATTATTTCCACGTTTATTAATTCAATTCAATTCAAAAGTTTCATTGTTCCCAATCATAATTACAAAATACAACTATCAACACTGGTGTTATTTAGGCAACAAACGGAGAGCCCTGAAGGGTCACAGGACCCACTAACTAGGGCTACCTAAGTACCATATGATGTGGTGATAATTATGGTTCGTATATAGAGAGAATCAACAACAGATAATACACAGAAATCAAAACAAACTCAACTAAGCGATGGCAACACAGCAATTTGAACAATTACACATTTAATAAGAGAGCTCGCATGGATTTTTAAAATAAATTCAAGTTAGGCAGGTGACGAGTGATGACAGGGATATTAAGCGCCACTATATAATGGTTAAGCCCCAATCGATGGCGCTGAGCAACTGTGCATTGAAGGAGTTCCTCATCTTTCTAAATGGTAATCGTTTCTGGGTTCGAACCTGCGCACTCCGAATCATAACCATAACCATAACCATCAATTTATTGCTCCAAACATTGACAAGACAAAATAACATTTCGTTGTATAAAGAACAAAGATCTGTTGGTCGCAAAAGGGAACCCAGAAGGGACCAGAGTCCCGCTGGTTAGAGTTGTGGTCATTGGGAGACACGTTAGCCCATAGGTTAGAGCGCTCGTCTTGCAAACTATACAATCACTATTAGCCTACTATTACAATTATGCATTTATCAAGCTATTATCTCTAAGTGGAGTAAATCTGTTGTCTTTGGCGACAATCGTTGCTACAAAGATCGCTGTATGTGATTATTCAGTCATTCAGTACGGAGATTTAATGATTTATATAGCGCTCTTTAAAGGTTACTTCTCAGAAGCGCTCCCGATCCAACCCCGGCTAAAAAGGATGATCTTAAGGCTGCAGTAAAACGGGTCTGAGTGAGCCCTATGCAACTCAGCTAAGCCACATCTGCCGTGCTATCAAAATAGACGGCTTCTGTAGAGGCATGTACAATAGCAACAAAATCAACCACAGAAGCAACACTAGTAACAATATTATTGATATTTGCAACGGCAATAGCAGCAACAACAACACTAAATGGAATAGCAGCAAAGCAAGAACAATAACGACAGTAGTTGCAATAGCAATAGCAACAATAGCTGCACCAATACTGCAGCAGCAATATCGTAGGCCTATCGGATCTGAGAATTTATAAAGCGCCTCTTACAGTACAAGCTATTCAAAGGCGCGCTCAGCGTGACAGCCCGAAGGGAATAAGAAAGTCTTGAAGCAGTGGAGGGATAAGGGTGGGATCCAACTAAAATCTTTTGGGATTGAGAGGAAGGTCGTTTCATAAAGAAAGGCCCATGACGCAAAGGCACATTGAGCGCCTCTGATTGGTGTGCACTGCGAGAGGCGCTATATAAATTGATAGATACAATACAATACAATACACGGTGTTGGGTCATGGCATGTGTTTTCCCGGAGGAAAAGGAGATCAAGTCGATCCGCAGAGGGCGAGAATAGACAGCGGAAAGAGAAACACTAGCAACGATACTTGCAACAGCAACAATACCAATAGCAACATCAATCACTTAAGCGGCGAATAACAATAACAGCGCAATGACACCAGTAATTGCAGCCACAGTATTGCAACCGTCGCAGCCTAAGCATCGAGTGTTTGTGTCAAAAGTCGAAGCGAAGCGAAGTGTTTATAGTTCCCTCGGCAGACGGTCGCTGGCTTCCATCCGCCGATAAACAATCATCAATTACAACAGAGTTTTATTGTTATTAGTTCACCTAATCCAATTGTCGTTCTCTCGAAAGCGCCTGATCAGAACATACACACATTGCAGTGGTTGGTCTTCTAAGAACAACCCACCATACGACCTGTTCGCCTAGATCGAACGCGCCATATTTTAGACAGCGCAATGTTTTCCGGCAAATTAGATCACCACCCACTCGGTGATTGGCCCTACATTGGATTTTCCCGTTGAGCGATTGCTCATGACTCTTTAATAGACACCGCTCGCTGCTCTTCCTTTAATTTTCGCGTCACATTCTGTCGATCGTTTTTACACATAATGTGAAAAATTAGGCGAGTAATTGGCGCCCGTCGCCTTCCAGTGGAAAAGGTGATCCCTCCATCTCCTTCCAGTGGAAAAGGTGATCCCACGTTCGATCAGTCATCTTTCCGCTTCGTCGTAATTTCCCTGCAATCCGATTTGCCAAACGTTTGATCGACGTTGATTATAATCGTCGATCGTTTGTCGACGTATGAAATTTAGATAAGCAATATCGATGGAGCCTGAAGGCAACGGCGCTTCCGTCCAATACTGCTGCATGGTCGTCGGGCGTCTATATATTATATGCTGCTGGGCTATAATCTATACGTCGTATTATAGACGCACAGCCGACGAGTGTACCATCTATCACCTCTGTGTGTAGAGTAAGTGCGTGAGTGGGTGGATGGGTGGGATTGAGTGGGTGGTGAGTGGTGAGTTGGTGAGTGGGTGTGGAGTTAGTGGGTGAGTGAATGGGTGAGTGAGTGAGTGAGTGAGTGAGTGAGTGGGTGAGTGGGTGGGTGAGTGGAGTGAGTGAGTGAGGTGGAGTGGGTGAGGTGAGTGAGTGAGGTGAGTGAGTGAGTGAGTGAGTGAGTGAGTGAGTGAGTGAGTGAGTGAGTGAGTGAGTGAGTGAGTGAGTGAGTGAGTGAGTGAGTGAGTGAGTGAGTGAGTGAGTGAGTGAGTGAGTGAGTGAGTGAGTGAGTGAGTGAGTGAGTGAGTGAGTGAGTGAGTGAGTGAGTGAGTGAGTGAGTGAATGAGTTGGTGAGTGAGTTGAGTGAGTTCGTGAGTTCGTGAGTGAGTGAGTGGGCGAGTGAATGGCGAGTGAGTGAGTGAGCAAACGAGCAAGAGAGTGAGTGAACGAGTAAGCGAATGAGTGAGTGAGATAGCGTGAATGAGCAAAGGTAAGTTTTAGATACTCGGCATCAAAGTATACAAAGTACATGTATACCGCACAAAAGCTTTGCCCATATTAGCTTATAAATGTTGCTAAACGCCTGTGAGAACAAATGTTATTTGCCAGTATACAATGCAAACTGTTCACACAGATACATGTGAGCAGAAAAGCGGAGGTTCTGTACTCGGCGTGTCACCTCAGATGCTTTCGTTTGCCACAAAAATCTCTCGTTGATCGCGATTTGTCTGTGCGACACTCAAAACCTCGTTCAATCACAGGGAGCCCAGACAGACAGAGGGCCGCTTTTATTGCGTCGACAATGAATGAGTTTATTGAGAGACAGACAGAGAGAGAGAGAGAGAGAGAGAGAGAGAGAGAGAGAGAGAGAGAGAGAGAGAGAGAGAGAGAGAGAGAGAGAGAGAGAGAGAGAGAGAGAGAGAGAGAGAGAGATACAGAGAGAGAGAGAGAGAGAGAGAGAGAGAGAGAGAGAGAGAGAGAGAGAGAGAGAGAGAGGAGAGAGAGAGAGAGAGATAGAGATGCTAGGCTGTGAGAGAGAGAGAGAGAGAGAGAGAGAGAGAGAGAGAGAGACAGAGAGAGAGAGAGAGAGAGAGAGAGAGAGAGAGTTAGGCATATGAGATTTATGTGCTACAGTAGGCATATGAGATTTATGTGCTACAGTAGGCATATGAGATTTATGTGCTATTAGGCATACCAATGTATGTGTTAACACACATTTTAAATATGTGTTTAGTGTTTACTGTTTAAGATGATGGGCTTTTGCGTCCTACTAGGCATGCATACAAGAACACACTTTCTGCTGTTAAGCACCTGATCAAAGTCTGCTATAGATGCAGTAGAAGCAGAACCTCGTATGAAATCATAATAGAGTATAGGACTATAGGCCTAATATGATGTGGCCTATTATTAAGCTTTTCTTAAAGCAGTCAACTGGACGAGGAGATTTTCATGACACTTGTCAAAGCAAGGAGAGTTTTAAAAAGAGTTGTTAAATGAAGGAGATTTTTTATTACAGTTATTAAATCAAGAAGATTTTTTATTACAGTTGTTATATCAGGCAGATTTTTTTATTACAGTTGTTAAATCAAGAAGATTTTGTATAACAGTTGTTAAATCAAGAAGATATTTTTATTACAGTTGTTAAATCAAGAAGATATTTTTTATTACAGTTGTTAAATCAAGAAGATGTTTTTATTACAGTTGTTAAATCAAGAAGATGTTTTTATTACAGTTGTTATATCAGGCAGATTTTTTTATTACAGTTGTTAAATCAAGAAGATTTTGTATAACAGTTGTTAAATCAAGAAGATGTTTTAATTACAGTTGTTAAATCAAGAAGATGTTTTTATTACAGTTGTTAAATCAAGAAGATTTTTTTTTTATTACAGTTGTTAAATAAAGAAGATGTTTTTATTACAGTTGATAAATCAAGAAGATGTTTTTATTACAGTTGTTAAATAAAGAAGATGTTTTTATTACAGTTGTTCATGTTTATATTACAGTTGTTAAATCAAGATGTTTTTATTACAGTTGTTAAATAAAGAAGATGTTTTTTTATTACAGTTGCTAAATAAAGAAGCTGTTTATATTACAGTTGTTATATCAAGAAGATGTTTTTATTACAGTTGTTAAATCAAGGAGAGATTTTAATGAAAGTTTTTAAATCATTGAGATTTTAATAACAGTTGTCAAATCGAGGAGATTTGTTAATAGCAGTTGTTAAAGCAAGGAGATTTTTGTTATAGTGGTTATTCAAATCAGGGAGATTTTTTAATAAAATCAATCACATTTATATTATAGAGGCTTCACATTTAAGCTTCTCACGCAACTGCAACCGTTCCTCGAGCGTAGTATCATTATGACTGAGAACATGTAGGCCTAATGACAATAATTAATCAAATAGCATAATTTTTTTGAGAAATTAATTAGCGTGGGGATGAACGGAGGTTAAGAAGGGCAATCTAAGTCTGCAAAATAGATGGCACCGAGTGACCAGAAAAAGTGGCTTATTCCAGAGCGAACAGTCCATGAAGATTAAGAGATTAATTAAAGGAAAAGACAATTCAGCGATGAAGTCGACGACGACGATGATGATGACGACGACGACTGAGATGACGTCGATACTAAAAATTTGGCTGATTTAGATGTTTTGCCATAAGTGCAGCATGTAATACGTCATACGCTCGAAATCTCAACGTTATTTACGATATTTTTGGCTGAAGATATTTGCATGTTCATTTCCTACTTCGGATGTAAGTTTTTTACAGTATTGATTAGTCTGTACATAAAAACATGGGCCTATATATCATATATTTAAATGCATATATATACATGTATAGAATCATATATGTGAACAGATATTCACATTTCCATACTCTATATAATTATAATCTCTTTGTAATACAGAACTCATAAAAATACATCATGTCGTGTTATTACTAACAGTAGCGCAGCATGGTATCTAATGGAATAGACATGCACATACAAAATCGACATACAGTCGATCAACTCGTATACCAAATACTGCATATAATCTATACATGACCATTGACCATCACCATACAAAATCGAAGTGACGTCAAACCGAAAAACTCAGAGAGATATATCATCAAAGCACTAAACTACAATAAATAAACTACACATACATAATAATTACATATACACATATATTATACATAAACATATACACATACGTATATCATATATACACATACATATATATACATATACATATACATAAACATACACTTATACACACAGAATATACATATACATATGCACATAATGCATTTATATATGTATACTACGTTAAGTTTAAGTTAAGGCTGCATGCTTACACGTGTTGCATCCTTGTGGAATTTGATTTCCTCGGTTTCTGCTGCTGCAACTGTTTGTGTTTTACGCTTCGAAACATCGAAGGGACAGAAAGAAAAAACGACTTAAGCACATCGACGACGCCGTCGTCGTCGATCCGCGGCCTCTGAGGCCTTCGAGGACCGAGTTGCCAGATTTCTATCGATTTCAATGATTTTATGTGGAGTCCCACTTTATCCGACGGACTCAACTCGACTGTGTTAGATGCTTACTAATCTTCGAGACCAGTCGCGACTAAGGGCTTTCAGGGAGATAGGCACGTACAGACGCGTCCAGGGAGAGGTACAGAGACGGACAGAGGGACGGGAAAAGACAGAAACGGAGGGCTTATCGTGTTCCGCGGTTCTACTTCCCGCGAGACTTTAATCAATTCTGATCTGTCTGTCGAGATGCCGGTATTATCGACTCGGCGACTTCACTGCGGGATTTGCAGAGGCGTCTTTGCTATAAGGGTTTTTAACAGTATATTTAGACAGACACACTTATGCATCGGTGAATATAAATACATGTTAAGAGTACTGATACCTAATATATAGTTATATATGTATACGCGTATACATGTATACCGACAAAACGAGCTCGAGATATATCTTATAACTATGTATAAATAGTATGCACAGACATATATGTATTGATAGAAATCGTATCCCTCGGTGTATCATTCGAAGTATATAGGTTGATGTATATTGCAAACTTTTTGCTGGGTTTAGTGAACTGGAACCAGTGGCCTGCATCTGTGCCGTTAGTAAACTCAATGTACACTTGACCCCTATAGGCAGACCATGGCGTGATATTCGAAATAAATACATATACATAATAATTATAATTATATTCGTTTATTAATTCAAACTGACAAGTACGCAGTAAGATTACAAGATACAGTATACTAACAGATGATAATAAGTTTAACAGGAGTCGAATTTAATTGTATGGCAACCTGCAAGGCACCCATCTGTCCTACTGCTCATTTCACAGTCGCCCCTAGTGGAAGGCTGAGTCAAACATTATGCGGCTATAGCGGGTATCGAACCCGCGTCCTTCTGATCTTCTTGCCAGCGTGTGTTACCATTCAGCCATGCACCTCTCCGTCCATACACAACACATAATTATGCATATAGCTTACATAAACGCAATTAATATAAACTTTAAGTCAATTTCATCATTAGACACTCAATTAAATCTCAATAACTTTTGAATTAGTCAACTTAATTGCAATTACACCTTTTCAGCCTACAGGTAAATTATCTTACAATTACTCTTGTATTACACCTTTTCAGCCTATATATAGGTCAACTAAATAACAATTACGGTAGTGTATAATTGCAAAAAGAAATTACAGTTTCTTTATGATCAGGTCCTAAGTTCACAATCAGGAATAGCGTTACTTAATGAGTGCTGCAATGCTCCGGTATTGTTGGGTGAGCTTAATAATCGTAATCGTAAGCTAAACAGTTAGGCGCAGGACAATAGCCTTCTTGAGAGCGCTTCGTCCAGTCAGAGGTACAAAGATACAAAGTGAAGAAGAAAATCTAATACCAGAAGGGGTTTATGCATGTGAATGGTTAGCACTCTGGCACGAAGAGTAGAAGATTAGCATGGACGCTGGATCGATTCCCGCTACCTTAATAATTCCCATATGTCCACTCAGCCTTTCATTCGCTAGGTGTCGTTGGCAAAATAAGCAGTGCCAGTAGGGCAGTCTTGCATGGCTGCCATACAGTTAAATTCGACTTCTGTAATAACTTGTGATCATCCGTGCATACTATGACTTGTAATCATACTGCGTTCATGTTTAACTCTTCGACATTGTAACTGATTGCGGTGTGCCAATTAGAGTTGTCTTTCTCAATAAACGAATATAATTATTATGTCAGCTTGTATCAATAAACGAAGATTATTATAAGTAGTAGGCTATATAGTTTCCTGTATTTAACGAAATCTTTTGGCTTCCAGGCCTCTAGCGTCACCCTCCTCATTTATCCAGGCTAATGACTGGTACTACTAAAATACCGGCAGTGGCGGAGTTTCCTTTGCCAGAAGGTTAGAGAAAAGGACACATAATTATAGAGAAACTGTTATTTGTGCTTAGAATGAAAGAAATTGGAACGCGATATATAGTGTCGATAGATCGTGGTTAACCACCTATTGTTACGCTATGTCTGTAAATGCCTAAGTAGTCTTCCGTGAATCGAACAACGAACAATGCCCTCATTAACTTACATATCGACTGCAGATATAACGCTCGCAGGCAATAATAAGCAGCGTGTACATAGACTATTCGTGTCTCCCGAACGTATACACCAAATTAATCAGTCTATTGTAGGAACGAATGCTGTCTCCAGTTTATATATATATATTTATATATATATATATATATATATATATATATATATATATATATATATTTATTATATATGTATACGAGAGACCTATTAATCGATCGATAATTATATTCGCAAAAACAGTGCATTGTCTATAAATGAGAGAGAGATATATATATACATATATAATTATATATATATGATTTGTAGAGTTTGCATATATATTTATATATGTAGATACATGCAGAGTCTATAAATCATACATATATATATGATCTGTAGACTCTATACACGATCACATAAAACGTAACAATTCGTGATAGTGGAGACGTATCCTCAGGAGATCTGAATGACCCTTATCTCCTTTCTTCTTTTCTCTTTCGCTCATTATGCCTTCATAATCAATCTTTCTTTTACTTTTTCTTTTAGTTTCTTCCTCCTCTTCCTTCTCCTCTTCTTCCACATCCTCCTCCTCCTCCTCTGCTCTTCTCTTCCTTCGCTTCCTCTTATTCCCCTTCGCCTCCTCTTCCTCCTTTTCTTCCTCCTTTCCTCCTCTTCCTCCTTTTTCCTCCTCCTTAGCCTCCTCCTCCTCCTCCTCCTCCTTTCCTCCTTTTCCCCTCCTCCTCCTCCTTTCCTCCTCCTTACCTCCTTCATTCTCTCCTTTTCTTCCTCCTTCCACCTCCTCCTTTTCCTCCTCCTTCCCTCCTTCTCTCCTTTTTTTCTTCCCTTACCCTCCTCACTCCTCCTTCTCCTCCTTGTCCTCCTCCTTGTTTCCTTCTCCTCCTCCTCCCACTCTCTTCGTCATCTCCTCTTCCTCCTCCTTCTCGTTTATCTCATTCCTTTTCTACTCTTCTTCCACCTCTTCCTTCTTCTTCCTCGTCCTCGTCCAATTTTTCCTCCTCCTTCTCCTCCTCCCTCTCTTCTTTCTCTCTTCTTCTCTCCTACCCACTTTCTTCTTCATCTATCGCTGTATGCGCTTGCTGCGTATTTCTTTTATCGCGGTGATTGGACGGAATTGTCCCCACGGTGTCCTTCAGGCAGATCCTACAATCCCAACGCTCCATATACAACGAGTCAGAAGCCACCATTCTCTCTCCCTCTCTGTCTGTCTGTCTGTCTGTCTCTCTCTATCTATCTCTCTTTCCCCTCTCCCTCCTTCTCTCTGTCTGTTTAAGTTTCTGTTCCTCTTCCTATTCCTCCCCCTCTCTGTCTGTCTGTCTGTCTGTCTGTCTCTATCTCTCTGTCTGTCTCTCTCTGTCTCTCTTCTCTCTCTGTCTGTCTCTCTGTCTCTGTCTCTCTGTCTCTCTCTCTCTCTATATAGACTATATAATTATATATATATATATGCTCTTCTTCAATGCTTCATATTACACAAATATCTATACAGATAAAGCAGTAAAGTCCGTTCTTCGATTGCTCCCGAGTTGACGCATAGAGGCAACTATTGACGACGACAGATGACGACGTATACTGTGCTGCAGCGCTTAGATGATGTACACTCAGCGCCGATGATGAAGATAACAGCGATACAAAAGCAATTGCCTCAGCGCTAAATTGCTCCATAATGGCAGGCACGACGAGATTAAGCGATCGATTATATATATATATATGCTATGTTTAATATATATATATATATAGTTATAACATCAGCTCATATATTTATATTTATCCAGCAATTCATCATATATAGAAAGGGCAACTGCACACACACGGACACTCACGTATACCTATATATGAGTGTGTAAAGAAAACGTCATTATAAATGTATCAGATATATAAAAAGGCTATATGTATGAACATATATAGATATATATTCGTTTCAACACGATATACATGTACATGTATGTACAAGTAACACATATACGACACATATACATATATATCGTATATCGTATAAATATATAGGAATAAACACGTACATTTATCGTGGTGACGACAGAATGCGAAATATATAAAGAATCGATTGAAGTTCATGGAGCAAATTGTGGGGTTACGAAAGAGCAGCGACGTCATCAGCAGTAGCAGCAGCAGCAGCAGCAGCAGCAGCAGCATCTTACTTAGTGCTAACATCCATAATTAACGATACATGTGGATCCTACGATCATTTGCTGATGGAAAGGCGCTGCTATATATATGCCATATATACTGTAGGTAGGAGGCGCTTTATACAAGTCATCTTCAGTCGCCTGCAGTCGACCGTTAAGTTGCGACCGTCATAATACCGGCTCCAGGCGTATTATGAGCGGTCGCAACTTTGGACGTAGCGCTAGTCCAGACTAGATTGGGCTCTTGCCAATTAAATTGGGTTGCATGAAGCCATCGTTACCCGCTTGCGCCCGACTACCGCTACGGCTGCAAACAGCCAGGCGTAAAGTCCTTAGGCCGTCTTTGTGAACGAATTTGAAGATGGCGGCTGTTGCGATTCGTCGGTTTAACAGAATTGTTAGACGCCAAAGAGCGTTTAGGGATCGCCGAAATCCACCCGACTCGTTCTCGGATGATGAACTTTACGATACTTTCACGAATTGTTAATAATTTGTGACGAATTCAGCCACAATTGTACTGTTTAAAAATGACCACGTCACAAGGGCAACGGCTTGCCGTGGTGGAACATTAAATTTTCTCAGCTACGATCGAGTTGAATAATAGTTGAATGTGTTCTGTGAAAGACAACCTTAATCTTTTCATTAGCTATTTTTAGCGGGATAGTAATATTGTGATGAAACGTCTGTGTTTAATACGGATCATCTCCGATCATCTCCGATAAAAAATGCGCTAAAGCAACTGCTCGATGTTCGAGTTGTCTATAAATATTTGTGCGCATGCGCGACTAGCCATAATCGCACAAACCATTGACGCTGGGTTTTACCACGCCAATTTAAATTTGGCCACGCCCATTCTGGGCCTGGACTTGTTAGGCCAGCGCTTGCGCCCGGTTCATGCACCCCGTTTTCCGACGGCTGACATTTTCGGCCTACCAAGGCCGGACTTGGCCGTTAGGCTGGCGTAAAGTTGCGACCGTTCATAATACCGGCCCCTGGGACTTACAGTCGACCGTTAAATTCCTACCGTCAGCGAACAGGCGTAAAAGTTACATAAGCGAATAATACATGTAAGCGTACTGCTCTAATTTCCATTATATATCCGTTCGGGTTTTCTACGGTCATTGTCCTTATTATGCGACAAGGTATACAGTATTAGATCATCCACTTCACCAACTTGATGCTGTTATACGCCTCCTTTTAATGTCCTTTCAAGCTGCCGTATAGAGCTGCAGTTGTCATAGCAACCAATGGTGTCAGGCAGTGTAATTTGCACATACATGTAGGTATGTATGAACTGTCATAAACTATTAATTTTGAGTACAATGGGTACTTACATTTGTAATTAAGCGAGACGTGGAATCTAGTATATAGGATACTCTCGACGAGTTGTCCGAAAATTGTGAAACTCTCTTCATTCATCTTTGAGTTCCGCTTGGTCTCTTGTGTCATTTAGGGTCTCCACTTCAATTAGCGCGCTTGTTTCAGTTGGCTTAGCCACCATATATGGGCTGCCAGGCTATCTGAGGTTACAGCGGACGACTTTCTTGGCATTGATTCCAGAGGCGAAAATCTGTACATAACTTTGGAGGGGCAGATTTGTTTGGGCCGGATTTTTGCACTTTGGGTGGGACAGAAGGGCCTCAGTCAAAACTTTGAGGGGACATTCCCCTTCTGTCCCTCAGTGATTTACGTCGCTGATTGCGGCTTGATATTTTGATCTTTTTGTTCCTCGCGTGAGAGCGGCCATAGCCCAGTCCCTTGCCTTTGCCTGCATTGGCCTTTTGCTATGGAATCAACTTCCCCTTAATTCGCACCACCATACTATCCGATGGCCCTGCTACATCTTTTCGGTACCTGCAGAACTTGTCTTCATGCTCGGGACTTTCGTACTGAAAGCGCCTCTGATTGGTGTGCACTGTGAGAGGCGCTTTATAAATCTTTATAATTTATATACAATACAATACAATATAAGCGCGCCCTCGTTTGATGCCTTGTGCATTAGACGCCTACGCGATAGAAGTTGCTTTTTACAATTGTAATTTAAAAAATGAAGCCAACACAGTTCCAACCTCGCGTGTCTTGTTGACATGCAATGCGCATTCAGAAAGAGTAATAATAGTCCAATGTTTTTTACTGGGCGTGTATCGAAATGAAGAATTTCTAAGATTAGAAAACCGTTGAGTCCGGAAACGGACCTAAGTAATTTCCTGACATGTGCACGCACGTCTAAAATTCTGACGAAGATATATATAGAAAGTAACAGCATATATATATGATCTCATCTCAGGGCAGAAATTGGTTCGAGATTTCTGTTCCACCTGCGCCACTAGCCAACTCTGCTATTTTGAGTTGGTGGGAAGTTGAGACAGTGAGGGAGAGGTCTGGCCACCCGCAATCATATGCCGAAGCTAAGAAAATGAAGTCACTAACATTTCATACCCATGGCTGCCTCAGGGCTAGTTTAAGGACAGTAGAAGACGAAGAAGAAGAAGAAGAAGAAGAAGAAGAAGAAGAAGAAGAAGAAGAAGAAGAAGAAGAACAACAACAACAACAACAACAACAACAACAACAACAACAACAACAGCAGCAACAGCAACAGCAACAGCAACCGCAGCAACAACAACAACAGCAATAACAAGAACAAGCACAAGAATAAGAACAAGAACTAGAGCAAGAAGAAGTCCTGCCTTCTTTACATTCTTTGCAAAAAAACTTGTGCATTCTTCTTCTTTTATCTAATCTAAAAATCTCCCATAATATTGCAGAAGGAAAAATTTGATGGTCGTTTCAAACAAAACCTATTGCCAAAACCTATCCACTGGATATATAACCAGCCAAGATGCACGACACTCTGTGAGTGTTGTGAAACATTCGCAACACACGGCAAAGTCCCACCGAGAGATCTCCTCATTGGCATCAAGTGCTCCACATGCAATGATTGACATCACCTTTCTGTAGGGAAGACGCCATGCCAGAAAATCTGTCTGTGGCGATTCCTCATGATGACCTTTTGCCATGACTGATCATGGAAGCAAACCATTTTATATATATATATATATATATATATATATATATATATATAAGGACATATATATATAAATATATATACATACATATATATATATCAGGACCCATATAGGTCCGGATATGTATGTATATATATAAGGACATATTACATATCTGAAAACAATTTTTGTCTCCTCTGGGCATTCCGTCGACGAAAACTTTTAGAGATTTATTGATCGACGTGACCTGACCTGATCGTCTCTGCTGTCCATGCATGGAGCAGCGTCGTGTGCAATCCCGTTTTCCATCTTCTCCGGATAACAGACGGATCGTTCCCTCGCTTCCTGGAAGAGATTCCCACCTGCCCTTCCTTGCTTCCTTCCTTTTCCTCTATTTCCGTTTCACTTCCTCGATCTCCTCGTTAGGCGTCAGTTCTACACCTGATCGCTTGACAGTTTCAAGTAGACAGCTATACGTATACATAATGACAGCGGGGAGATGGTCGAATGGTAACACGCTGGCACGAAAGATCAGAAGGACACGGGTTCGATACCCGCTAGCCCCATGGTGTAGGGGTATGTTCGGTGCCTTGCAACCGGAGGGTTGCGGGTTCGAATCCACCTCAAGCCGCCGCGTAGGGACCCTGGGCAAGTCCTTCACTCGCAATTGCTCATGTGATTCGGCGTGAAACTCCGATTCAGTGTCCGCGCTGTAGTCGGGAGCGCCTCTGAGTAGAAATCTTGAAGGGGCGCTATAACAAGTGCTCATACATACATACATACATACATACATACATACATACATACATAAGATAAAATAAAAATATTCTTTAATTGACCAATTGCTATCCGCATTTTGGTGTACAGACATGGTAATAAAATATACATCATCATTTGAGCTGATCGAGAACAGTCAAATATTCTAAAATCACACATATTATCCTAAATCCTAAATCCGATATATCATCCTAATGATGACAGTTTTCCTCATCATGCCATCTGCTGGAGGGATAAGGTTGACTCAGCCTTCAACTCCCTAGGAACGACTGTAAAATTAGCAGTAGGACAGATGAGCGCCTTGTAGGCTGCCATACAGTTAAATTCGACTCCTGTAATCATGTCATCTCACTGCGTACTTGTTGGTTTTGATTAATAAACGATTATTATTATTTTTATGCCTCGACATACATATGATCCCTCAGGGACTTAAACATTAATTAAGAACAGTAGAAAAAAATATTATTATTATAAGGTCATGCGAAGCAGAGGGTGGTATAGCAGGAAAGAGAAGAGAGAGTGAGACCGAGAGTGACAGAGGGACATAGACGAGAAAATGCGGCTAAGAGAACGACATAAAGGCAGAGAAACAGAGATGAAGACGGACAGGCAGACAGTCAGACTGCAGCCTCATGGGAGCCCATGGAAGTTAAAATCATCCCTCATAATTTATCTCAATTCCTGATTATAATATACGATTTATCAGTTAGAAATTATTACATCACCAAATCTGACTGAGGACTTTCATTGTATGTATGTACATGGCCATTTATATAGCGTCTTTCAGAAACCTCACGAAGGCCGTCCTCCCAAGGCAACCATTTAGTGTATATCCTGAATTGCATTAAAATCGTCTGCAATATTGCTGATTTTGAAGTTCATTGCACATATCTTGCCTCATATAATACCCTTGCTCTTTTGGTGCCCGTTGTTTTATGCAACCCCAGCATCAAACTCTGGCACCGTTACGATACTGAGCTTGACCCTCCGAGAGTATACTATAGGCATACTCATGCCCTCGGCATCCTGGCACTATAGCGTTAAGCAGAACGCATAATATATATAGTCACACAAATAGATAAGTAAATACAGCAAGCTTGGTAGATTGATTAATTACAGTCGTTCTAGATAGAGTAATGTTTATCTTGGAGCTCAATTATATGGCTGCCCAATATGAAGATTATGTTCACACAGCGTATTCGTAATTATAATTATTACTTTTGCTCGAGGTACATATGGTCCTAGAGACTTCAAATAGCTCCGAAGAATTGCTAATGTCTGCAGCTCTGGCTAAAGCTTATCAAGCTCTGGCAAGAACTTTTAAATATTGTTATTAATTATTATTAAAAAACTTAACAAGTGCAAAATATGACATAACTGAGAATCTGAGGAGACAAATAAAATGCAGTTAGATAGATATCCAGATGTTTGAAAGCCAGTGAGAAATAGTGATTTCTGAGGCTTAGCCGCTTAGGCCTATCTTGAATGATAAAAACAGCTCGAGATTCGAAGAATGATTGGTAGTCCATTTCATTCCTTTGAAAAAATTCTTCAGCTAACAGCTGACAAACGGCTATTCAACAAGTTTACAGAACCAACCTGCTTTAGGCACCTATATTGATTCTGCGAATAATCAGTCAGAGATTGACAAGCATAAAGTAATAACAGATAGGGCCCTATGCTATGAAAAAAATCAATAACTGCCCAGGCACTGGACGTTCACAGTGATGGACGTTATTAAGTAATCGAGTTTGTCACACAGCGATGCAAAACACGTCCAGAATCATTTATATGTTGGTAGAAGAAGGTAAGTAGTGAGTGGCTGTGTTTGATCGAGAGAAAAACCAAGAGGATCAACTTACAATGCAAAACATGCGTGTAGTGCATAGAAATTCTGCTTAGTTAGACTGTTGCATGCTTAGCAACTTTAGGACACTAAAAATCTTCCTTTGAACATGTCTTAAACCTGGATGAAATCAGAAAGGTCTTCCCCGGACGCAAGAGAGCGTTCCTGGGTGAGAAGAAATATCTCTATTCACTTGAAATTCCGTTTTTAAGAACTACTGCTCCGCATTAGAGTACATAATATGCATTTAAGAATATCTCGCCTGCTCAACTATCGTCAACGTTGTACTACAGTGAAAACGGTTTGAACTTCTGTTGCAATTTGTGAAATGGTAATAAAACTGTTGACTATAATAGTAGTAGATTTTGACATATCCTAATAACTCCATGCATCTCGGATTCCAAAATACAATCGAGTCAGCCGATCAGCGTTGATTTAGATTTCATAATTATTATGGAAACTCTTACGATCTAAATAGGTTAATTAGAACATCTTAGCTACAATTTAGGCACATAACGAGGAAACAAGGTGAATGTCTAGAGACAGAAATTATGCAACGAACGGTACCGGGGGCAAGAGCAAGAGGGAAACCAAGGAAGAGGTGGATGGACAATGTGGGCGAATGGTTGAGATTATCAACGGAGAGGTTGCTGCGAGAAACCGAGGATAGGAGAGGATGGAGAAGAATCGTCTACAATGCGACCAACCCTCGTATCGAGGACGGTTGAAGAGAGAGAGAGAGAGAGAGAGAGAGAGAGAGAGAGAGAGAGAGAGAGAGAGAGACAGACAGACAGACAGACAGACAGACAGACAGACAGAGAGAGAGAGAGAGAGAGAGAGCGCTACAATTTATTAATGACTTGTAAAAATAACCTAACTTCGCCCATAGCCGAACCTTTCTCTCCTTTTCCTTCCTTTCTATATCCATTGTCTCACTCACTGAAGTCGATCACAGTCCTACACTCATTTGACCACCTGGATGCTATCCATTCCGCCATTACGATCGTCATTATCACCGTCTATACAACGCACACTAAATGGCTTCCCTTCCAAGCGTCGCTAAGACATAAATGGAAACAAACGGACCGGAACGAAGAAAAAGACATCAAGGCCACCGCCAATTAAGACGTTTCTATGCAAGACAACGAATTAAGGAGACTCTTTCATTGATTGAGGCGACGTCCGAGACGGTGTCATGCTTTGACGACCGTCATGCTCCGTGGACCGACGCGAAGTATCCGACGATGCATTCTTTCCGTCATCGTATTTGTTTTACGGTCGGTAGTATTTGTACCGTATCGCGGTCAATTCCTTTGTTCCATACAAGCACTGAGGCTGGAATAGTAAACCTTTTGCCTCGGCTTACCTCACCTCAAATAACCTACTTTATTTTTTGCCGTTCCTAACTATAAGAATAACATAACTAAGGAGCGACTGGATGAAGAGCTAACTCATTGGTTTGAGCATTCGTCTTGTCATTAGGAGTGTGTGGGGCTGAGCCTCTCCTGAAACGGTTACTGTATAATCAGTCAAACATTTTTTAATGGCGGACCAGTGGCGATATTTTCCAGCAAGTGGCGGGCCACGGTTTAGAAGGCGCCTGAGGAAAATGGGGTCGGGATGTAGGAGAGGCTGGTGAGCCCCATAAAATATTTGCAGAACTAAATCTCAAATGTTGAATTTTTTTAGCATACAAACAGTCAAATTAGGATTTTAAAAATCTTCATTTTGATCTTCATTATCAGGTACGAACATCACATAAACTCGCCAAAATTTAAAAATTACAAAATTGAACTTATATTCTGAAATTATGTAGTCTTTAGGCAAGGTTTCGCGGGCTAAAAACCATCGTCGGCCAGAAATGGCCCCCGGGCCAGCTCTTTGACGCCCCTGCTGTATATGGACCCTTGAACGTGTTCTTCAGGCACAGTTGCTCAGCGCCATCGATTGATTCTTTATAATTGATAAATGAGGTATATTAATATAAATACTAAAATAATACAAATGATTACAATCTAACTATTAGGAATGGTGAAGCCATTGATTGTTGCTTTCCCGTCAGACAATGGCATCTTAGAAACACACACCAAACTTATGGAGTGTAGGACATCCGTTGATGCATTAGAATATAGGGCAGCGTTAAAGTAGCGAAAATAACAGCAATATTAATAACGACTGTGGGCCTAAGTGTGGCCACCGGTCAGACATACCTGCAGGTAGTGAACGATCTTGCACAAGACCCTTCCAAGGAACCACGTCTCCGTGATATCAACAGTGACCGTCGGCGGCAGACAGATGAGAACGACAAGGAAATCAGCCACAGACAGGTTGACGATGAAGAGATTGGTGACGGTTCTCATCTGACGGTTCCTCCAAACGACGAAGCAGACGAGAAAGTTCCCGACCAATCCAATCACGAAGACGACGAGGTAGAGAAGAACGAGCACCCACTCGAAGGTCGACGGAAAGATGTAGTTCCGGATCATCTCCACGTAGTCCTCGTCGCTGACGCAGTAGTCGTTGGTGCATCTCGTGGTGTTCGACAACGATGTGTTACCGTCCGTCGTGGATTCGACGCCAGACTCCGGGAGTAGTAGCTCAGTCTCGTTGATTTCGTCGTGAATGACGTAATTGCCGACTGTTACGAACGGAAATGCGTCATCGTCTTTGTCGGATATCCTGCCAACGGTGGCTGTATCTTCGGCCATGATGCTTGACTGACCGCTTCGCATCGACGATTGTCTTAACTCTTTACTTCTAGCTTTTTTCTTTCTTTCCTAATTTCCTTTTTTGTTCCTTTCTTTGTGTCTTTTTTCCCCTTCCTTATTTCCTTCTTTGCTCTTTTCTTTATATCTATTTTCTATCCTTACTAGTTTCCTCTTTTGCTCTTTTCTTTCTGGCTGTCTTCTTTCCTTACAAAATGTCCTCTTTGTTCGTTTTTATATGTCTTTTCCACTTCCTTCCTAATTTCCTGCTTTTTTCCTTTCTGTATGTCTTCCTTCTTTCCTTTATAAAGTCTTATATACATCTCGTAGTCTGCATACTTAATTCTCTGCGAACACTGTTCAGGTAGACCTAACTTTGTTTTTGCGTTTGTCGTTTAGCAATCAATAAGTAATCATATGAAACGTTGTTCCACTTAGTCTCATTTTACACCAACACAAGAAAACAAATTATGTACCTGTTCTGCATTAGACTTTTCATTAAGAGCTGAATGCCGCCGGAAGCTATCACTTTTACTCCTAACAGATGCTTCCGAAACTCGTAAAGCTTATCAACAGAACAAGTTAAAAGCTCTGTAGTCTAAACGCGCAAGGTTTGCGGTTAAAACGTACTAAGCAATGCGTAGAGCGTTGAACGTTGCGAGTATACGAGTAAATAAGAACTTTTTCAGACTAAACGACAGGCTGTCCAACTCCTTCGTGAATAGCTGAGTCTTCTTCGTTACGACGAGAGTGAGTCTGTGCTCTGGGGTCCGTGTAGACCCTGCTGCTGCTGCTGCTGCTGCTGCTGCTGCTGCTGCTGCTGGTCCTCTTCCTCCTTCTCGTCCTGCGGCCGCGCGATTCGTGCAACTGAGGCGATGCCTGAAACTACGCGGCGCTTTGTTGCGTCGACCGAACGTCGTAAGTCTTCGATCGTCCGCCGCAGTTGTGTCCGTCTCTCGTAGAGCGGTGGCGCCGCTTTCTCTACGGCGGCGGAAGGGCGCTGGAGGGCGGAAGAGAATGGGGGAGGGGGGCAGAGGAAGTGGAGGAGGATGTTGAGGAAAGAGGGAGGAAGGGGAGAAGTGGAAGAGGATAAGGAGTGGAGGAAAGAGGAGGAGAAGGTAAGAGGCGTATGGAATGATGAAAGAGGAGAGGGGAGGCGGGTAGGAGGAGGAGGAATAGAGGGAGAAGGAGAAGAAGGAGAAGAATAGAAGGAAGAGGAAAGGGAGAAGTACAACGAGGAAAAGAAGAGCAGGAGGAGGAGGAGGAGGAGAAAGACGAGGAAGAAGACGAGTTAGGTGAGTCAAAAGAGGAAGAGGAGGAGTCAGAAGAAGATAGGAAGAAGGAGGAGGAGGAGGAGGAGGATAGAGAAGGAGGAGGCTGATGCTGTGCTGGGTGGCTGGACGGAGGCAGGGAGAGAGCGTTGCAGAAGGGCCCATATGACATCGGCGGCGGTGTCTTTGACTAGGCACATCGTACACGGATGGAGATTGGAGAGTAGTAGAAAGCGGATGTGCGGGAAGAGATAGGAAGAGTAGGAGCAGCATGGGAAGAAGGAATAAGAGGATGAGGACGAGGAGAGAAAATGAAGGGATAGAAAGGAAAAAATATAAGGAGGAACAGGAGAAGAAGGAAGGAAAGGAGGAGGAAAAGGGGAAAGAGAAAAAGGAGAAGGAGAAGGAGAGGAAGAGGAGCAGTAGGAGAAGGAGAAGGAGGAGAATGAAGGGTGGAGAAGGAGGAGGAGAAGGAGGAGGAGGAGAAGAAGAAAGAAAGGAGAAAGATAAAGATAAAGAGAAGGACGGAGGAAGGAGGAGAAGGAGGAGGAAAAAGAAGAGGAGAAGGAGAAAGGAGTAAGAAGGAGGAGAAGGAGGGGATGGAGAAGGAGGCGGAGAAGTAGGAGAAGGAGAGAAGGAGAAGGAGGAGGAGGAGAAGGAGAAGGAGGAGAAGGAGAGAGAAGTAGGAGGAGGAGGAGAGGAGAAGGAGAAGGAGAAGGAGGGAGAAGAGGAGAGAAGGAGGAGAGAGAAAAAGAAGAGAGAAGGAGTAAGTAAAGGAGAAGTAGGAGAAGGAGGGGATGGAGAAGGAGGCGGAGAAGTAAGAGGAGGAGAAGGAGTAGGAGAAAGAAGTAGGAGGAGGCGGAAGGAGGAGGAGTAGAAGGAGAAGGAGGAAGGGTAGGAGAAGGAGGAGAATAAGAAGAAGAAGAAGGAGGAAGAAGGGTTGGAAGAGAAGGATGAGGAGGAGAAGGAGGAGGAGGAGAAGGAGGAAGGCATTGTAGTCAATCAGCGGAAGAGGGAGGAGCGGGAGATCAGAAGCGGTTGGGATCTATTGACACAAGGTCTGGTAACAAGATAAAGTCTTCTCCCACCAGAAGACAAAGGACGCCGTTCGCTTCATTCGTCCCTTTCCGTTGACGTCAGGGTTAGCAAACGACGACGAAGACGGCTCAAACACAAACGCCACCACCACCAACACCACCGCCGACTCATTTAGGAAGGAGAGGAAGGAGAGGAGACCGACAACAGGAAGATAGTGGATAGACGAGGAGGAGGAAGAGGAGGAAGAGGAGGAGGAGGTGGTGGTGGAGAAGGAGGGGAGTAGGAGGACAAAGACGAGGAGGGAGGAAGGAGGAGAGGAGGAAGGGGAGTGTGAGGGTGACAAAGTAGGAAGAGCTGGAATGAAGGAACAGGAAGTGTTTGGACGGGTGGGAGAGTAGGGAATGAATTGAACAAATAGAGGCGAAAAGATGGTCAGCTGGAGAAAACGCAGCTATTGGCCCACTCCATTTAGGTGGAATTAAACTCATAATGAATTCAATAACTATTGTAATAAGTGGACCTTAGTTTTCTCTAAGGCTCTTTTTACTCTGTTTAGCTATTTCTTGCAAAGGTAGAGATCAGAATCAACCCACGCTTATTAAGCCACTTCAGATTACTCCAATAAAGTGCAACGCGTAATGTCATGTATTTTAGTATGATGTTATAACACTACACGCCACACTATACATGTAAATCGGGGGGAACCAGGGACAAATCTAGCTAAGTAAAGAACGTAAGGGTATGTAAAGAAGCTGCGTCTGTGACAACTTGTCTAGTTTGAATAAACGAACATTAATTATTATTATTACTATTACTAGATGTTTGCTCGTCCTAAGACGGTTATGTTAATCAATAAAATGAGTCTAGTCCACAGATGTCATTACACGCAAATTTGAATCTACGCCAAAGTATCTACGTAACGTTTTAAAAGCAACTACCCCTCCCCTTTCTCCTTCCACCCCTTCCACTCCCCTCCCACTTTCTTCCCCACTCTCCCTCTCACATCCCCTCCTTTCCTCGTCCTCTTCTGCCCCTCCGTCTCCCTTTACATGAGGCGTTGCATGAGGTGAACACCTGAAATACAACATGCCTCTGTTGTCGTTTCTAAATCTGCTGCCTCAACGCCAAAGCTGTTAAGCTTTTGCGTACTATTTCCTAATTAATGTGTATTTATAGTTATTTCTTTCCTAGTAGCCTACCTTTGGCTTAGCTAGCTTCCGTCTTATATAAGAAAAGCCCTGTTAATGATGTTGACGATGGAGACAATTTATATTAAATAGTTTCGACATCGCATGCAACGGGCGTATCCTAGTTATCACTTGTACTTTCAAACAGGTATATGCAGAGAACCAGAGAGGCAGCTAGGAAGGCAGCTAGGAAGGCAGAGAGGGAGGCAGAGAGGAAGGCAGAGAGGAAGGCAGAGAGGGAGGCAGAGGGGGAGACAGGAAAGAGGGAGGAATGGAGGCATACACAGATGTCGCTAGTGATGTGAAGTATAACAGATAAATGATTAAGTACATAGTTGAGGAACATAAGCAAGATATTAAATCACTTAAATCGTCAACATTTTTATATAATTTACATACATAAAATGAAAACTAAAATACCACTCCTATTAAAACGCAAATCAGTAAGTACATATCCAATGCACATAACACGCCACATCTTAGCATACCTCTGCCATAAAGTATGCCCCATGCGCTCGCTTTAAATCGCCCCTGCACTGGTTCCTTATAAGACCTATGCCCTTGTTACAAAAATGTCCGGCGCCGCCTCTGCTCTGTAAGTACACAACTCATTACGTCACACAGTGGCGTAACGAGGGGGTTTTAGGGATGCCGCCCCCAGGCGCAGGACGGGGCTGCAAAATTAGGTCTGAAAATCCGTTTTTTAGCAAAGAAATCAGGTAAAAATAGAATTAACTTTGACTGGTCTCAGTGAGTCTGGGGCGCGCGGGCAAGGGGGGGCGCAAAATGATATTTGACAAGTTTCTTGTTGAAAAACAGAGGGAAAAGCAAAACACACAAAAAAAAAAAAAAGTCATCAGAAATTTTGGCGGAACTGAGAAAAAATTTTTCAGGAAATTCTTGCCCCCGGGCGCACGAACCCCTAGTTACGCCACTGACGTCACATTACAAAAGCGTCTTTGAAGTAGTTTTAGCGATGAAACAGTCAGGTTTTTATTGCATCTCTGCTGCCTTGATCAGGAGTTCCGATTGCTAGACAGAATAAACGACCGCTAGAGTATCATCGATTAACTTTGACTGGTCTCCGTAGAGTCATCGGGACAAGATCTTACTTATCAACGCACTCACATTGCGCGGTGGGAGACGAAATGCCAGACCGACAATTCCACTGAAAGCATTCAGTCGAACGCTCAAAACGTAAACACCGATACATACATGTAAGAGGAACAATTGAAAGCGAAGCAGTGAAGAGGAGATGAAGAGATGCACCGGTTTTCGACATCTCTGTGCGGCTTAAAAACGCACCGTCATCCATTTCAATACGTCAGCGATGTCAGGTCACACGTGAATTGGTTTCTCGGTCATATATTAGCATATTTCATGGTCTTATACACACACCAACACACTAACACAACCACACACAAACACACAGATATATATATATATATATATATTGAGAGAGAGAGACAGAGAGAGAGAGAGAGAGAGAGAGAGAGAGAGAGAGAGAGAGAGAGAGAGAGAGAGAGAGAGAGAGAGAGAGAGAGAGAGAGAGAGAGAGAGAGAGAGAGAGAGAGAGAAGAGAGAGAGAGAGACAGAGACAGACAGACAGACAGACAGAGACAACAGACAGAGACGGAGAGATAGAGAGAGACACTGGCCTATGGAACCTACAAACGAACATGGTAATCTAGTCTCAGTATATTATTGTATTCATTCTTAGGTACAATATTTACAAATGCTCTTTGCAACCAGATACATGATGAAACATTCACGAAGTCAGAACCGCAGAAAGACTTCTTCCGACGAGCAAATTCAAACATCAAAAGCTTCGATGGGCAAATAATACCGAGAGACCCCGATGGACAGAAACCCAAAACCTCCCAAAGGACACAAGACAGGAAACATCCTGTCTTAACTATCACATAGCGTCCACTAGAGGTCGGCTCGGCCTCGTCACACAATAATGTAAGTCACCTAGGGCAAATATTGCACTTGCAACAATATATTATAACACATTGTACACACCATATACATATAAGACTTATCACCTATTCACATTCATTCATTCATTCATTCATTACAGAATATAGCGCCTCTTCAAGGGAACTGCTCCCAACCCAAGCGCGGCCAAATAGGATCGTTTTAAGTTGAGAGAGGAATGTCAGAGAAGGGGTTCTAGGAAGGGAGCGGAGGACCAGAGGAGGCCATTCCAGGTCGAGGGGCCAATCACAGAGAAGGCACGGCTCTGCCTGGTGGAGGTACGAGCAAAAGGGACAGAGAGAAGACCCTGTTCAGCTGAACGGAGGGAGCGCGAGCCTCGAGCACTAAGGGTGGGGCTACAAAGCTCAATAAGGTAGGCAGGAGCAAGACCCAGCAGGCAGCGCCAAACTAGGGCAGCTACTCTATATTCGATACGCTGCCTAAGCGGGAGCCAGTATGTCGCGCATATAGCTGGAGATGTGGTCGAATTTAGGTATGCGGCCAATAAGGCGAGCTGCAGAGCGTAAAACGCGAACCAGACAGCTTAGTCGGGCAGCCGGGAGGCCAACATAGAGAGAGAGCAGCAGAAGTCAAGTCTGATAGTGACAAAAGAATGGACAAGGGTAGCAGTGTAGGACTTAGCGAGCGAGCGATAGTGCGTAGTTGGCGCAGTTGGTAGTAACAAGCACGGCTGAAAGAGTGAAGGTGAGGAGCAATAGGTGAGCTCCTGATCCAGAGTAACGCCAAGGTCACGGACCACAAGGAGAAGACAAAATGAGGAAAGGCAGTAGCAAGGGCAGCCATATCTAGCTTAGCCAGCTGCTGGCGAGCTGTGCCCAGCCAAATGAATTGAGTTTTTGAGGAGTTGAGGCGGAGACGGTTGGACGACATCCAGGCCCCCAAGGCCGCCATGGCCAAGCTCATATTGCAGACGGTACCAACGGCGTCAGAGGCGAGGCAATGTTGGTAGGCCTGAACGTCATCTGCGTACAGCTGGGCCAGCATAGCGTGGGAGGCGAGGAGAGAGGCGAGGTCAGAGGTATAGATTATGAAGAGAAGGGGACCCAAAACGGAGCCCTGAGGGAGACCATAGGGGGCGGGGGCCCATTGGGACCTAGAGGACCCATGGATACACGAAAGGAGCGCTCACTAAGAAAAGATCTTAGCCAGAGGAGCATGGTACCAGAGAGGCCGAACGATAAATGTAACCGTTCTAGCAAGATATCATGGTCCACAGTGTCAAACGCTGCACTGACATCAAAGAGAGCTAAGAGTGTCAGTTGCGAGCGATCGATAGCACCGTAGACATCGGAAAGGAGACGAAGAAGCAATGTCTCGGTGGAATGACCTTTCCAAAGCTAGACTGGATCGCTGGTAGTAGGTTGTTAGTCTCTAATATATACACATATATTATTATATATGTCCATTAATGTGTATTACATCACTCTAGGAATGTTGTCTGCCCCAACTAACCTCTGGCAACCAGACTCGGACCCCTGTGGACAACCACTCTGACTCGACTCTGCGCTCGTGAATAAGCTGTCGCCCTGCGCTTGGCTTTCGGGTGGCGCTTTAGAAGTTTGCAGTTTACGATTACGATGACGTAACTTCCGACATGACTAGTCAAAAAAAAATTTGTTTTGTAACTATGATGTCGTCACAGTAACCTATTAACAGTCAGTGACATTACAAAACAGAATTGTTTAACTAGACGAGCCTGATGAAGATATATGATCAACAACATTCGTAGACCTATTATGTTGCTAATGAGTGGAATTGCCACTCGGTGGAACTGTGCGTCCTTCCGGCTAAATATACCTTTCAGCGACAGCACTTGAAAACGGGTTTCATCTCGGAGCTGCTCTCAGTTGATTTCTTAAAGAGGCGCTATATAAACGCTTTGAATGCATGAACGAATGAACAACTAATTAATTTTAATTAAGTAATTAACGAATGAATAATTGAATATGCTATAAGATAAGTATACAATGCATAAACGAATAAACGATTGCATTAACGATTGAATAAATACACAAATAAAAGAACGAATTAGCTAATTAACGCACGAGCAAATGAATGGACGAATTAATTAAGTACTTTCCCCGAAATGCCTCTATAGTCACAGACCGTATATTCCGGGTTTTTTGCAAACTACGAGGCATATACAATGATGCCCTGTTTTTAAGTTTAAGTCAACACAGTTCGCTTCCATACACCATCCAGGGTCTTGGATGCGTGTGGCCAAGCCGCAGGCGAGCCAAAAGTCGGCCACGTGGCGGAGGGAACTCCAACACGCAACAGCCAACTGGTTCAGTTTAGTCTATTTCCCGGCAACTTCAGCTCATGAACGGCTCTTTGGATTGCCTGACCAGTGACCACTCCGAAGACATGATGAAGAAGACGATGGCGATGAAGACAACACCTACACGCGACTATTACCGCTCCAGTCATTCGATGCCTGCAGGGCGCCCGCGATGAAACAGGTGCGCGAGAAACCGTACGTGCTCGCGATGAATAAAAACAAACGAAACAGTTGCTCGTATACTGTGGACTACATGCGCTGCACTTGTATAGGCATGTGTGGGAGGCGGTGTAAGCGTGCACACTGTTGTATAAGCTAACGAGAAGATGTTTCTAACTGATCTAAGAAGTTATTTCTATTCGAAGTCATGTGGATGTAGTAGGTGTAAGAGTGTTGCAAATTGTCACTTTAAAAGTCATCTACTTCCTACGAGCTCTTATTGTGGGTGTGACCCTCGGTATTTTTTTCTGAAAGAGGCGCTATATGAATTGACAAATGCAATACGTTACTATACAGGTTGTCTAATGTTTTAGCGCGCACGTAACAAAGTAATACTGTAAACTTTAAGATGATGATTGATAGCAAAGGATACTACCGCTGGTAGATTGTTTCACAAGAAGACGATTCATGCAGAAACGCACTTATTGTGGCCTGCTTTCAGATGACTTTGCCCATATAGGGAAGATGCAAATGTAAATTTATACGTTTTCTGTATGTTTCCGACCCTGCTAATTTTTCAATTAATTAATCGGGTGAGACCGTGAGATCCTTGATCACCGCTGCCCGTTTGAATCTTTCATCTACAACCAAAATATTAGTAAGAACTAAGAAGACAACCTAATTGTCTGAATAAAATTAATGCGCTAATGACTGCGATTTATTAGCAGACAATTGTTGTTCATGGATGTCCTTTATGCACATTGGAATCTGCTATTTTAGACATTGAAACCGTGCTTCTTGCACGCCATAACTTGTGTCACTCGACATGCTGCGACTTTACAGGTGCGTGTAATACGATAAAGTGATCTTATGGTCAACAAGTCAGGACTATACAGGAGTAGTGGATAGAGAACGTTTCTATCCGACTGCTTTGTCTTCTTATGAAATTCGTGTTTTCTTACTCAAGGATTGTTAAAAACACAAGTAACTGAAGTGGATTGATTTCGCATTATTCTCACCAGGGTCTACTATACCGTGCTAGCGTTTCCTGGAAACATTACACGGACATACGTTTCCTGGAATAACTTTTCCTCAGATCAGTGTCTCCTTTTAACCAGGGACTTTGCATGCGCTTTTTACAAGCATTTGAAAACTGTTCTCTTGCGCCAGGGTTGGGCTGGGAGTGTATCTGAGTTTGTATCTTAGAAAGGTGCTATATAAGTGAATGAAATGTATACATATATATATTACAGCTATTTTATTTAGCGCTATGATCGGGTCCAAAATGGTATCGAACCTTTTACCACACTTTGATGGATCTCATTATGTGTATCACAAAACACTCAAGCATGTTCGACATCACTCAAGTTTTTTTCGTAACACCAAAGCGTATTTTTTTACAACACGCCGGTATATTTCACAACATTGGGATTTTCGACCGCACATACCATGCCTTGTACCTTGTACATTGTATCGATTCCATAGGTCTCTCTCTCTCTCTGTCTCTCTCTGTCTCTGTCACTGTCTCTCTGTCTCTCTCCTCTGCTGTGTCTCCTCTGTCTCTCTGTCTCTCTCCCTCTGTGTCTCTGTGTCTCCGTGTCTCTCGTCTCTCTCTCTCTCTCTCTCTCTCTCTCGTCTCTGTCTCTCTCTCGTGTCTCTGTCTCTCTGTCTCTCTGTCTCTGTCTCTCTCTCTGTCTGTGTCTCTGTCTCTCTCTCTCTCTGTCTCTCTCTCTCTCTCTCTCTCTCTCTCTCTCTCTCTCTCTCTCTCTCTCTCTCTTAGTTGTGAACTTAGGAACGCAACTGAGCGTAACCGTGTCAACAATGAATGTAACTGCTCCCTCCCAGGTCATCATCTACTGTGATGTATGAAAGCCGATAAGCTGGGAAATGTGATCCTTCTCCACTGGTCTAGTTCACGAAAACCTAAGTTGAACTCAACGCGGTCTTCTCCAAGTCGACGGAAATATTCCTCACCATCCTGAACTATTCTTAAGCGCTTGGATCTCTACTCTCTACCACTCCGCGCCTGGATTGTCGTGTGTTTTCCAGGGTTCATGTCAACATCGCATTCCAGAGTTCTCGTACACACGTACCCCACCTCCACCAACTCCAGCCCCCATATACGACTCGACTCCATTTGGGCTTAGAAGGTCGACAATGATAAGACATCGTTAAAGCAAACGCTCGTCCATTGCGCACTGCATTCAACGACTATATCTAATTTCGCGACTATAGACGAGATGTCTGCGACTGGCGTTTCCCGGCGCTTTTCCAATTGCTCGTCTCGACCTCTTTCCCAGCATCTCTGACTCGATCGGAAGGAGTCTCAATTGGTTCATGCCACTTCCAGGCTCTTCGATATTAGAAATATGAATATACTACTAAAAGCCATGTCTCGTTGCATATATCTGCGTGTAATGTGGCCCGTCTGCTCGGCAGTGGCAAATGCGCACACGGGACAAACAGGCGGGCGCAGTATTATAGCCACATAAATGTCTGACTACACACAAACGAAAATAATAGTTAACAGTTATATGTATGCATTATTTATATCCCTGCATATGCATATGTATGTATGTATGTATGCATACATGTATGTGTATGTATCCATGTATATATGTATGTATGTATCCATGTATATATGTATGTATGTCTATATGTATGTATGTATGTATGTATGTATGTATGTATGTATGTATCCATGTATGTATATATGTATGTATGTATGTATGTATGTATATATGTATGTATGTATGTATGTATGTATGTATATGTAACATATGTATGTATGTATGTATGCATGTATGTATGTATGTATGCATCTATGCAGCTATGCATAAATGTGTGTACACATGCATGTATGTGTGTATATGTATTATATACGTATGTACGATTGTACGTACGTACACATGTATGCATTAAAGTATGTATGCATGTATGTGTGTATGTGTGCACGTGTTAGAGCCATCTATACATGATGAACCTCATCGTTAACTGTTTGGATCAGACACGACGTACATATACACACAACATGTCTGACTTGGTAATCTCTCTCTTCGTCTCTCTTCGGTCCATCTCGGATCCATTCGACCGAAGTCACTGCGTCATCACGTCGTAGCTGCAGAGGAGGCAGACTCAGCCGTCGGGTCTTTCAAAGTCTCGCTTTTCATTACAGACCAATGATAAATTTTCCGACCGATCGTCGCAGCCGACCAAAGTCCTGTGTGGTCAGTCGGAAAGACGACAAGTTCCCATATTAAATATAGTCTACGCTAGGGTCCCTTCTTCGTCTCCCGGGGTGAAGAAGGGAACGGAGGAAACCGATTGGAGTCCGGGGGGATATGCGGGGTACTATTGGTGGACGTAGGAGCCCAAGTGAAGCATGTAATGCTGTGGGGGAGAGGTAGGACGCTCGTCTTTACATCGATGAACAGTGCTGACCCAGGAGAACAACACTGATATTAAGATGATTGAAAAAATGAAGTATAAGGAAGACAAAGAGAATACAGACCACACGCGCGCACACGCACGCACACACACACGCGCACGCTACACACACACACACGCAAACACACACACACAGACACACACAGACACAAACAGACACACAGACACACACACAAGCACACACACACAAACACACACAGACACACACACACACAGGAACACACACACAGACACACACAGGTTGAAACAGACACACAGACACACACAAGCACACACACACACACACAGACACACACACACACACACAAGCACACACACAAACACACACAGACACACACAGACACACACAGACACAAACAGACACACAGACACACACACAAGCACACACACACAAACACACACAGACAGACACACACATCTACACACACAGACACAAACAGACATACAGACACACACACACACAATACACACACACAAACACACACACAGACACACACACACACACACAAGCACACACACAAACACACACAGACACACACACAAGCACATACACACACAGACACTTGGTTAGGGAGCTTGATTTTTACCTATGGTTCCACTTGAAGCGAAGATTCACTTATATATATTTTTGCTCTGTTTTAATGGCGCTACAGAAACTTTGGTTCGTTAGATTTGATGATGAGAGTTTTCGGAAAAATAAGGGAGCAGTGAAGGATGCAAAAAGAAGCAGATGACAGCAGAGACAGAAGGAGAGACAGAAGGAGAGACAGAAACAGATAGAGACACTAGCAGACTGACGAAGAAAGAAACAGAAGCCGAGACGTATAGGGCTAGACGGTGTTGGCTTGCATAATGCATTGCGTTCTCACGTAAGTAAGATAGTGCTCTGCAAAGCAATTATATTCTTCGTCTATTTTTTTCAAACCGACACACCGCTGTATGATTACAATTCACAGTATAAGCATAATTCAATACATAACTAGATACACAGTGACTGCAGTTGGTTCATTACTGAACAATAACGAAGTTTGTCTTCCCCTGTGCTGCTCCAGTCATAGACAACGAGCCAAATTATTCGTGTATAATTGAATAAAAAAAACTTATATGAGAAACGCTACGCTGGCCTCCTGCTGTGGGGCGCATTGCATTCAGAATCATCATGCTGGCACGTGCTTCAAATGTCTGCGCTGCCCCGGTGTAGTAATTTTGGATTGCCCTATGCTTCACCGTAAACAAGGGCGTAGCCATAAAAATTTCGTAAAGCCGATTTAAGATTGGCGGGGGGTTCCAAAGATTGTAACAAAAATTAAGGTTTTTATATTTCGCATGTAAAAGCATATAAAAAATCTGGAAGCACATTTAGAGGGGGAACTCGTAAAACCACCCCCTAAATACGCTCATGACACGTATTAATTGAACATTAACACGTTAATTGAAATCGCGTTCAGATTACCTGGAGGTAAGGTGAAATCGATTTCAAGTTACCCCTGTGGGTAGCTTGAAGGCGATTTAAACTTACCCTCTACGATTTCAGGTTACCTTTCAAAACATTTATCTAGGCTATTTATGCTTATTTAGATACTTTTAGGGTTAGGGCTAGGTTAGGGTATGTAATATGTTATGCACTTTGAGCTAATGCATGAGTGGTTTTAATACAAAAAATGTAGGAATCATATCTAGATTAGCCCATATACTACCCACGAGCATTCTCCTTACTTTATATTATTCCTTAATCTATCCTTACCTAACCTACTGTAATATGATCTGGGCTTCCAACTACCCATCAAGACTCAACAGAATTATTATATTGCAAAAAAGAATCATTCGTATTATAAGGCGACTTCCATATAACTCCCATACTGATCAGGCCTTTGCTTACCTAGGTATTTTAAAACTTCATCAGATAAAATTAATGCAAACAGCTGAATTTATGTACCGCTACACTAAGAGAGAACTGCCAAATGCATTTGATTATTATTTTCTGACCCAAGTCATGGACATCCACTACTGAACATATAACGAAACCCAGCACAATACAGAGGTGAATTTGCTCGCACCAATCATAGACAAGGAGCTTCGCAATTAAAATAGCAGGCCCATCTCTATGGAACAGTCTGCCACAGGTTCTCCGAGAAATTCCAAGTCGTCCTCACTTCAAGAGGGAGCTTAAACTTTATATTATGAAACAATATTAAGATATTTGATTAGCTGCTTTTACCATTGTTTGCGATGCATCTGTCTCTAGTTAATAGCTAAGTTTAAATAAAATAATGTCCTATTATACTTTATGTCAATCACAACAGCTTGATAAACTCGCTGTCTTGAACTGATCTAAGTTACATAGGTTACCCTACTTAGCGGGACTATCATCCCTTTTGGGCTCCTCCTCTTGGTACCCACTGAATGTTGTACCCTTTGAATGTTGTCCAGCTTTATCTATTATTACTTAATCTGTTTGATATATATTTTGTGAGATGCTTATTTTCTGTTATGTTACAACGTTCTTTGGTGCCAATAAACATTTTGATTGATTGATTGATTGAATACAATTAACATTTTTGTGACATTGTTTTATTTTTCAGATATTGAGACTAGCTTTCAATCATGTATGCTTCACGTGTTCGATTCAATAAACGTACCTTGAGTTGTAAGCACAAGAATTTATCATTTTGATGCTATTTAGGATGCATGTACACCAAAGGATCTGACAGCGGGTATAATAAAGAATATACTTACTCGCTTACTGAGCTAAATCAGAGACTGTGTACCGATAATGTGAACAGTGCTTGGGTAAATATGAAATCAGGTTCAGGCTACCCCCGGGGGAATATGAAATCCATATAAGATTACCATTACCAGGAGGTAACTTGAAAGGGGAGCTTAAAGTTTAACACTGGCATACGTCAGTATCGAATCAACACGATCGACTATCGTTGTTCTCTGCAGCCTGTGGAGATATGCAAGTTCCACGCTTCTGTATATCACCTCGAGCCTATCGTACCTTTTCTTGTAGTGGTCAGTTCTCCTAGAACAGTCTGTCGTTTCATAAACGTACTGTAAGGTCGACTCAGCCTTTCATTCGCCAGATGGCGTTGGTAAAATGAGCAATAGGACAGATGGGCGCGTTGCATGGCTGCCACACAGTTAAATTAGACTCCTGTAATAACTTGTGATCATCCGTTCATACTATGACTTTTAATCATACTGCATTCCTGTCAGTTTGAATCAATAAACGAAGATTATTATTGTTGTTGTTGACTTTGATTTATCACCATATATGGATGATCCCCAGGTTGCGGATATCGAACTTTGTAGCCTGACCCGATCGATCTCTGTGATTGATTGCATTTCGATCTCTGTGATCGATTGGATTTCGATCTCTGTGATCGATTGGATTTCGATCTCTGTGATCGATTGGATTTCGATCTCTGTGATCGATTGAATTTCGATCTCTGTGATCGATTGGATTTCGATCTCTGTGATCGATTGGATTTCGATCTCTGTGATCTATTGGATTTCGATCTCTGTGATCGATTGGATTTCGATCTCTGTGATCGATTGGATTTCGATCTCTGTGATCGATTGGATTTCGATCTCTGTGATCGATTGAATTTCGATCGGGTTTTGGTTACCGTTGTACTCGATGCAACCATTTTGTGCATTTATGATCATAACGGCCCTATAGAAATCTTCAGATATGATAATTAAGAAACGATACGAGACTATTATAGTGTGAGATAAAATAACATAGCATAACGCATAGGCATAATGAAGCATAAGTAAGTAAGTAAGTATGGTCTTTAATACACCATTTGCAAACGCATAATGGGACAACAGTTTTATAATAATAATGATAAAACATCGAAGTACTAATATTAATAATAATAATAATGTATAAAAAGCTAAGTATAACACTGGATTGCAATGGACTGGATTGAATTGCAACTGGTTGCCATTGACGACAGGCGTACGTGTGAAACTGGTCAGCGGGAGGTGACCTTCCTTTGGTAATGGTCAAGCACAGACGGACAATTGACGAGGTCATTATGACCACCTCCACACAGGTGACGACGTTCAGTGTAATTTATGTATCTCCATTAACACTCTCCAAGTCGTTTGTTACCAGATAACGGCCGTTCGTGTTAACATTTCTTCTTCTGCTTCCATTGAAAACCATTAGCCTTGTCTATTAGCCATCGACTATCAGTTATATCGTTTTGCTAACACTTCTCATTTAGAGTTGCTTTTGATAATCATTTTGGTAATGTCTTTTTACATTTTGCGTAAAATTTGCATATAAATAAGCTCGCGGTAACTATTGCTTATGAGGAGCGAACGAAATTACGCGGAATTTTGATAGATTTGAGATATCCTTTTGAAAGTTCCTTAAAGAAGGGTTTTGAATGATTACATACACATACAAAAATAAATGAATAATTACATACATTCATGCTTGCATGCATACAAACAAACATACATAAATACATAGCTCTACATACATGCACAAATACGTAAATGCGTAAATGTACATGTATACATGCGTGCATGAATACATGCCTGTATGCATATATGCATACATGCATACATACATACATACATACATACATACATACATACATACATACATACATACATACATACATACATACATACATACATACATACATACATACATGCATAAATACAATAATACATACATAAATGCATACATATATTCATTCATTCATTCATTCATTCAGAGCATTTATATAGCGACCCTTCAAGAAACTACTCAGGAGCGCTCCCGGCCCAGCCACGATTAAAGAAAAAAGACTTGAGGGACTTGTAGAACCCTGTCAGATGGCTTACAAGTAAAAAACGGAGCTTAAGTGGTAGGTCATTCCAAATGGAAGGGCCAACAACCGAGAAAGCACGGCGCTGCCTAATAGCCAAGCGAGTCCGTGGAACAAGGAACTCACCCCTCGTCGCAGAGCGAAGCACCCGACGTGCTGGAACATCAGACACTGGGCGGCAAAGATCACGCAAGTAAGATGGAGCGCAGCCAAGAACACAACGAGAAACAAGAGCAGCAATGCGATATGAGATGCGCTGAGACACAGGAAGCCAATGCAACACATCACGCATGTATGCAGAGACAGGAGAGTACTTAGGAAGCCGTCCAATAAGCCGAGCAGCCGAGCGTAGAACTCGATCTAGTCGCCCCAAAACACCAAGGGGAAGGCCAGCAAGTAGTGAGGAACAGTGGTCAATTCGACTAGTAACAAAGGCATGAACAAGGACCACAACTGCATCATGAGAGAGAGAGCGAGAGACCACTCGAAGCTGACGAAGCTGATAATAACAACTCCGTGCAATTGAGTTCACATGTTGAGATAAAGTGAGCTCGGAGTCAAGAGAGAAGTCCCAGATCACGAACTGTGAGGGAAAAGGTTATGTGAGGAAAGAGCAGGGTAAGTTGAGGAAAGTCGATACCCTGCAGTTGTCTACGGTTACCCAGCCTAATGAGCTGTGTTTTAGAGGGATTTAAGAGTAGCCGATTGGAGGCCATCCAAGAAGAGAGGACATCCATAGTCAGACACATCTGACTCACAGTAGCCACCGCATCGGCTGAATGGGTGTGGATGTAGGCTTGCACATCATCGGCAAATAGTTGGTGTAGAAGCCCCTGAGACGTCAACAAGGAGCAGACATCAGCAGTATAAAGAAGATATATATACACACACACATTCATACATCGCAAAATACATACATCCATGCATGCATATATACATGCACGCATCTAAACTGACATGTTGCTGCGATAGAAACCTTATCGTCTAGAGAAGAGAAGAAACGGATACATATTATCTTGGAGCGAACTGTCATCCCATATGGCCAATGGAGACGTAAACTAATTGGCTAATAGAGAGAGAGCGCGAGAGAGAGAGAGCCAGAGCGAGAGAGAGAGAGAGCGAGAGAAAGAGAGAGAGAGAGAGAGAGAGAGAGAGAGAGAGAGAGGTAGATAGAGAGAGAGAGAGAGCCAGAGCGAGAGAGAGAGAGCCAGAGAGAGAGAGAGAGAGAGAGATAGAGAGAAAGAGAGCCAGAGCGAGAGAGAGAGAGAGAGAGAGAGAGAGAGAGAGAGAGAGAGAGAGAGAGAGAGAGAGAGAGCCAGAGCGAGAGACAGAGAGACAGAGAGACAGAGAGAGAGAGACAGACAGAGACAGAGACAGAGACAGAGACAGAGACAGAGACAGAGACAGAGACAGAGACAGAGACAGAGACAGAGACAGAGACAGAGACAGAGACAGAGACAGAGACAGAGACAGAGACAGAGAGACAGAGACAGAGACAGAGACAGAGACAGAGACAGAGACAGAGACAGAGACAGAGACAGAGACAGACAGAGACAGAGACAGAGACAGAGACAGAGACAGAGACAGAGACAGAGACAGAGACAGAGAGACAGAAACAGAGACAGAGACAGAAAGATAGGCAGAGAGAGAGAGACAGAGACAGAGACAGAGACAGAGACAGAGACAGAGACAGAGACAGAGACAGAGACAGGGACAGAGACAGAGACAGAGAGGACTGACGACAACAGGTCTACACCAACTATCCTACGTTATCTGAGCGGAGTCAGTTACATTGACGGCTTTTCTATTTTACGGTCAGGTTGTTGACTTAAATCCTCACAATTTCCTCTACGTACACCTGGCGCCTCCACGAATAGCCGAATAGCTGGACGTCCGTCGTCTATTATACAATGAGGGTCTGCTGGGCACCATCGTGTGCTGCGAGCACTGCCACCTGTCATCGCGTCACCCTATCAAAGCAACTGGGTCCAGAGACTCTGTACATCTACATGAGTACATGTATGCTATCCGTTAACTATCGAAGGGAATCCGTTAGTTGTTTCCACGTGTGTGCAAGGGCCTACCACTGGTGACTCCTCTTCTAGTTTACTGTGCATCGTTCTACTAGTTGATGTATTAATAGTCAACAAATCTTAATGGCCATTTAGCATCATAATAACCTAGCGATCTGCTTTGTATCGTTCTTTGAACGGCGCTAAATAAATGTTCAATTTCAATTACGATTAAAAAAGCTTCAACATCGGGTTCCCACACCTCCTGAGTCCTCAGACAAAAGCTTTGTTCTGTCTAATTATTTTATATAGCCAGGCTTAGGTGCGTGTACAATCGTGTACATGAGCCTCCATTTATAACGCTACTAATGACAGCAGTCATTATTGATCGGTCAAATTCGAGGCAACTAATTCGTCATTAAGTGAATTGTTTTTCCATTGAAAGTCTCAGTTGCTTGGCTGCAATTGGGATTACTAGTCGACTTCCGTGACTCAAAACACCGATCGCTCACTAATATGTCACTCATCCTCTTCTTCATCCTAATACCCTCTCTCTCTCTCTCTCTCTCTCTCTCTCTCTCTCTCTCTCTCTCTCTCTCTCTCTCTCTCTCTCTCTCTCTCTCTCTCTTAGTCCTATTCCTTCTTCCTCTTCCACTTCCTTCCCATCCTTCTGCTCATACTCATCTTCCTCCTCCTTCTCTTCCTCTTCCTCGTTCTCTTTCTCTTCCTCTTCTTCGTTCTCTTCTTCCTCGTCCTCTTCCACTTCCTTTTTCTTCCTCCTCCTCCTCCTCTTCCTTTACCTTCCTTCTCCTCCTCTTCCTTTTATTTCCTCCTCCTCTTTCTTTTCCCTCCTCCTCTTCCTTATCCTCTCCTTCCTTGTTCTCCTCCTCCTCCTTATCCACTCGTCTTCGTCCTCTTTCTCTTTCATGTCCTCCTTCTCCTTATCCTTCCTCCTCCTCTTCCTTTTATTTCCTCCTCCTCTATCTATCCCCTCCTCCTCCCTCTCTTCCTTACCCTCTCCTTCCTTGTTCTCCTCCTCATCCTTCTCCTTCTGCCCCTCTTCTTCGTCCTCTTCCTCTTTCTTGTCCTCCTCCTCCGTTTATTCCTCCTCCTCCTCTTAATTTTCTCCCTTCTCCTTCTTTTCCTTCCACCTCCTCTTTCTTTCCCCTCTTCCTCCTCTTCCTTACCCTCTCCTTCCTTGTTCTCCTCCTCCTCCTTCTCCTCCTTATGCTCCTCTTCCTCCTCTTCCTCTTTTTCTTCCTCCTCCTCCTGTTCTTATTTCTTCTCCCTCTTACTTCTCCTTCTCATCGTCTTGAATTCATTCCGTTTAAACAAATATTTTTGGCGCAGTCCAATTATAATTTTATCTGCTACAGAACCATTAAATCTCTCCTTTCAAGAATCTATATATATGGCGCTGAAATGACGCAGGTAGGTATACACTGCGCTGTGCTTTGGTTCTGCCTCCGTTTGGTCTATTATAAACCATTAAAAGAAGCGCATGCGAATCATTCGCTGTCCTCTTTGTTCAAAAGATTCTTTTTCGGGAAGCATAAGTTCCGCAGTCTTTCCGTGATCTTTCAGGCAAACGAGAGGTGCAAGTCTTGAAACGTCTTTGGATTGTTATTGTAATTACCACAAAGTCTTTCATGTCTTTTCAGTGGGTGAGTCGTTAACTTTGAATAGTCGCCTCCCGTTATAGATCATAGATCTGAGTTTTTTAAGCTAAGGACGCAGCAGTTTTCGCCAACGCCTGAAAACTACTTTCTGGACGCCATGGGTTGCAATTGTCACTCAATATATATATTCCACATAATATGCACCTCTGACTGGTGTGCACTGCGAGAGGCGCTTTATATATATATATATATATATATATATATATATATATATATATATATATATATATATATATATATATATATATATATATATATACATACATACATATACAGTACATATGTACGCTGAATGAATTAATGAACGAACAAACGAATGAATGATTGAATCAGTGTTATTTAAGTTAACTAAAACTGAGAATAACTTTACGTTAACTGAAAAGCTCAATTTCAGTTGACTGAAACTGAAAAGTTCTGAAAACTGTAACTAAAACTAAACTGAAAAGTGAAACGTACTAAACTAAAACTAAAACAAAACTTTGAAATTGAAAACTGAATTAATTTTATTCTGTGTGGCGCACAAACTGAGTGGCGGACATGTCTGTAACAGTTGGCGATGAGTGCTTCAAACTGCAGTTCAGTAGCATGAAAGCATGAATTAAAAAAGGTATGTTGTTCCTGCTAATCAAACTGAATGTCATTAATAGAAAATGACATTTAATTGCTTCTGCCGAATGTTTACAGAACTAAATTAAAACTGAAAAGTTCTGAAAACTGAAACTAAAACTAAAACTGAAAAGATTTGAAAAACTAAAACTAAACTTGAAAGTTAAAACAGAACTGAAACTGAAACTGAACCTGAAAAGCAAACTGAAACTTAAATAACACTGGATTTAATTAATTAATTAATGCGCTGGCTGACCGAATCACTCACTCACTCGCTGAGTGACTGACTGAATGAATGATTGATCGAACGAATGAACTACTGAAGGAACGAATGGGTGAATGACCATTGAACAATGGAATGAATGAATAAATGAATGAATGAATAAATGAATGAATGAATAGATGAATGAAACTCTTCAGCCGCAGATACTTTATCGTAATAACCATGGACTGCAGTTTAGGGTTTCGATTAACTGCGGCCCTATGCAGATGATGTGTTTCCCAGCCTTTCGAGACCCATTGGCCGTTCGAGACGTCTCTCATTTGACGTATAGTCTGATTTGAGACGTGGCGCATTCCACGTGCAATCCGATTACAAGCCGTCGTGAAGTTGGATACCTTAATATAGTGTCAGCAGATAATGTAGAATGTAATCCGACGCTTCAACCAACGTCCATATGCATCACAACATCTTCAACAACGGCGTCATTTGCGTCTAACTCAATAAGTGTCAAGTCGTTGCTATGCAAGAACATGTTTATCAGTTCACTGCAAAATATGTGATGTCGTTCATATTAGTAGGCCTAATGAAATCTATAACTAATCTATTTTGGAGCGCATCTTGTTTTCGGAAAGCTTATCTTCTTTCATTTCATTTCATTTCAGATTAGCGCCTCTTCAAGATTTCCCATTCAGAGGCGCTCCCGACTACTGCTGAATCGGAGTTTCACGCCGAAGCAGAGCTTGCCCAGGGTCCCTACGCTTATTTTCTGAAAAGCTCATCGAACATACCCGTGTCCACCGCGCTGGTAAGCCTGATCAGCTGCCCTAGCATGGACTCCTGACTGTCCATCGTATGCCTGCTGTATACAGCTCTGTCGAGAAGCTTTGCCTATGTTGGGCCCACCTGCTGAATCGCCTTTCCACAGAGCTGCGGATTAAACTCCTCAGTTTGTCCCTTCCAAATTTTCGCAAGCGCCCGAAGTCTATTATTTGACAGGGAATTCACTTGTTCTGGTTGGGAGAGCCAATCATGATGAGTTTATTCTTCAACTGGCTCTTTAAAAAGGTCAGATTAGAATTACAAGTACATACTGTCTTTTCACGAATCTTCTCTTGTTCTGTTCAATAAAACTTTGCGTTTCGAATACGATTTTTCTTAGAAGAGATAACTGATTGGTGTCTCGTGCATTACGGTATTGGCGCTATAGAAGTTTCCAGGAGAGATTAGCACCGCATGCAAATAAAATGCTACAAAAAGTACCTTGGGTGAAATCTAGGCCTGGTTTAAAGCGTTGAGAGGTTGCAATGAAACTGCAGCGGTGTGCTATACACAGACGCGGTGAGATATTCGCCGCACACAGGCATTTCCTTCTTAAATCCTCACATGACAGTCAGCCGCATATGACGGTGACTCTTGAAAGCTTCTTGGCACTTAATGGCTACCTTGACTAAGGTGGCATTAGCGAGTCGTTGGAGTAATCTGGATCAAACCGCCTGGATAGCAATTAGGATTACGTGGGATATTAGGCTTAGGCTGTCACGCAATGCCATTGATGAATACTTATTCATCATTCTCTCAGAAGTTCCTTTGGCAGTCGACGTAAATGATTACGCTAAGAATTCATCATTAATCTTTGTCGTTGCCGCAATCGTCGTCATCATCATCATGATCATCATCATCGGCAACGTCACCTTCATGTTCTTCTTGTTTTTCTTGTTCTCGTTCCTGTTGTTCTTCTTGTTGTTCTTGCTGTTATTCTTCTTCTCCTCTTCTTTTTCTTTTTCTTCTTCTTCTCCTCTGGTTCTTCGTGTTTTTGTTCTTGTTTTTCTTGTTCTTCTTCTTGTTGTCTTGCTGTTGTTGTTGTTCTTCTTCTCTTCTTCTTCTTCGTCTCATCTGGTTCTTCTTGTTTTTCTTGTTTTTGTTCTTATTCTTGTTCTTGTTCTTCGTTTTCTTCTTGTTCTTGTTGTTCTTCTTCTTTTCATTCTTCATCTTCCTGTTCCTCTCCTCCTCCTCTTCTTCCCCTTGTTCTTGTTCTTGTTCTTCTTCTTATTCTTATACTCCAATGTACCGTACGCCAGTTCAAAAACAGAGGTACCGGGTACTGATTCATGAGTTTCCCATAATAATCTTTGAGTATTATTTCTAGAAATTGACTGGATTTAAGTGACTGCTAAATGAACCATACACGTAATTTCTGGAAGGAATAGTCTCATGAATCGTTAGCGATAAAATGCAAGAACAATTAGGTCATGCATTAGACGCAAAGGGGCTGTGTAAGCGACAAAATAGATGCACGCTATTAAAAATAGGACTATTATTTTTTATTATTATAACCTTGATAAGTGCTACTACAGTCGTTTTCTTCAGATCAGTGTATTCGACTTTTTCTTGATGCTGCTTTGAATCTTCTGCCTAACGTCCTTGTAGCAGAATACATTGTCGTAATATAAAGTAGTATCAGCTGGTTGTATTGTCAGATATTAGGAGCTACAGTCAGCCATGGGCGTTTTCAGCCAGTCACAACGCACCTGCGATGCCATTATTGAAAGGCGCGAATTCTCTTCGTCAACGAACACTCGATGTATAGCGTTTACCTGGCGACTGATATACATAATACATGATATAGTCGCACTTGAGTCTTCCGGCGCCGCTAAAGATTGTCCAAATAATGCATCATTTAAGCAGGTAATTTACTTAATTTAAGAACAATTTCTGTTTAAAAACACGAAGTGCGAGATACATTATCCAACTTATCATGAACAGTCATTTCCGTCGTATACGGGTTCTCCATATCTTCTCGGATTATCTTCTTAGTTCTCTACGGGATTCTCCCTGGAATTTGGCTTGCTTAGTAGCAACCACCGTCGTCTATTTATCACCTAGAGCATCCTTATTTTGGCGCTATACAAATTCTTAAACGAGATTTGAGCAGAATAGAAGAGATTAATTCCGAAGAGTGCAAACTTGAATTGGCTCGATGAAAAGCCGTGAACTGCAACTAACTAATACCGGTCGAGGAATATTAAGTCGCCTACTTTAATCAACGCTTATGACAGTAATTTGCAATTCATAGAGTGCACATTTTTATATCGGCTTTTCAAGAAAACACAATGCAAGACAACGAGCATGATACACATGGTTCTCAACCACTGGCGAAATAGAGGCATAATAAAGAGAAGAGCTCTTGTAGCAAGTGGAACGGATGTCTGCTTTAAAAGAACTTCTCATACCAAAGTTACGATACAGGCATACATACACGCGTCGTTTATTATTTCGTGTTTTTATGTATCTCTGGCGGGTAAACAGCGTTGATTGGACCAACACGAGTATAGAATGGCAAATGCGAACGGAATACGACTGTAAATATATTCTATTACATGTCAAAATTCATTAGTTTCCTAGCCGACAAGCAACCAAGTCAACCGTCTATAAGGGGTTTGCAGGAGCGTTGTGATTTGGACAAAAAAGCCGAAGACCTAGAAGGTATCAAAATTGGCTGCTTGGTTTTGTTGATATGACCCTGGAAGGCATGGTGTAAATATATTCTATTACATGTCAAAATTCATTAGTTTCCTGTTGATTTTCTCAGATTTCTGTTGTTTTCTCTGTATACTTAGCCACTGGAACGCCGGCTGTTCTTTTAAATATTTCGATATATAAATATTATGTATTATGGTATACAATGTTATGATAAACCGTTCTTTACAGACCCGGCTGGGTCGGGAGCGCCTCTGAGTAGGGGCGCTAAATCAAGTTTGATTGATTGATTGAAGGACTGATTGATTGATTGATTGATTGACTGACTGACTGACTGATTGCTTAATTGATTGATTGATTGTTTGGTTGATTGATTGAATGATTGATAAAACAGTATCGGATCCTGACAGCAGATGTTAGACGTTCTGCAGACTTGATGTCGCCTTGATCGTTTTCCTTTCCAAGCAAACGCAGGCTTAAATTTTATCGAATGCTTGAAACGTCGCCAAGACCCAGTATAAGTCAATCTATTTGGACCATGTCTGCGTTTGTTGGCATATCTGACATAATTTAGATCTCATGCTTTTAGTTTGTTTTATTTAAATCAAACCGTTACTGAGTTCCATGATTTTTGTCTAATGAGGTTCCCATGCTCCCAGTGCAATCCAATTTCGTATTAGGGTAATGGTAACACTCTGGCATGAAGAGCAGAAGGTCAGCACGGACGCGGGATCGCTTCTCGCTACCCTCCCAAAAGTCGACTCAGCCTTTCATTCGCCAGATGGCGTTGGTAAAATGAGCAGCAGGACGTGATGGGCGCCTTGCATGACTGTCTGACAGTGAAATTTGACTCCTCTAATAGCGTGTGATCATCCGTTTATGAATTGTCATCATACTGCGGTGTGTCAGTTTGAAATTATAAACGAAGAACGGAAGAAGATTATAATCGAATCCAAGTCGCGGAGCTCAAAAGCTGTAGATACAACCAATCCGTCATCGCTAAGCGAAACCAATCACTCTCTTCTGGACACGACTTAGTGAAGTTCCGCCATCTAGTGAATGCGACTGACGCCATCTAGTGAATGCGACTGAAGATATTTAGTACGACTCGTTGATTTCTTCGGATCAATGCTGAGTCTCTGATCCTTAGAGATCAACGTTGATGCATGCGTTGTTTTTCTGGTTTTGCTCGAACTATTAAGGGCTAAAGTTAATGGATTGCTAAATCGTCTGAAACTCTGAATAGGTCATTCCTACTGTCCATCCGCGCTGCCTGTTCTGAAAATATGCATAGGAATCTCTATCTACAACATTGATGACTCAATCTCCCTTAGTAATAAAGCGCTTACAGTTCTGCGCCTCTATTAGTCACTTGTAGCAAGATTTTCAGGATCCTATAGCCTCCCTTCTGAACCTCCAACACTTGATAAAAGTTGCTTACGGTCACATCTTGGTTCCTATCTTTTGCTGTAAACTTCAACTATATAGTACGATAAACACATTCTATATATATGTTAGTTTCAAAATTGTCTAATCTGAATTTTTTTACATCTACTTGATCCAGAAACCGACCAATCAAAGTTGCATTAATTTTGCAGACTGTATGAGTCAAAAATTGCCGATGAAGGTTTTCTTATTAAGATTTTTGTGTTGCGTGAAAATTTCGTTACGTCGCATTATAGGCCCTGCATTTCACCGCATCATCTGACTACGACATCACAGTACACACCGTCGCTTCACATTAGAAAGATAATAAAACTTAAATATGGTTAAATTCAGATCGAACTGCGCGCGCAAATAATTATGTCTAGTACTCGGCCTATAAGCTTTATAGGAAAATAGATTTCTGAGTGTTCGTCACATGCATATGCAGTAAACCATACCAAGTGTCTAGCGAAAGTTCAACTTTACTAAATCTCTTTTTAGAAGATGTAGCTTTATTGCCAGACAGTATTTGTTCAGACCGTATTCAGGTGTCTGCTATTCCGAGACATTATACTAATTGATTCCTCAGTGACTTCGTCAAACGACGCGCGATTCTGTTAAATCTGTATACATACCGCAATAATACACAGCACGTTGATATTTAGGTAACACGTTGGCTCTGAAATCCAACGATTACGCACTCCAGCAGAATGAGTGGACCTCAAATCTTTCTCCTCGTGTACCACATCCACTTTGAAATCTCTTCCTCGTACATGGCATCCTTGGTTACGCCATGCTCTGCTTCCAGTACGAGAGGAGGCCATGCAATCGCCCGCGCGAGGGATTTTACCGTACTTCGCACAAACAGGAAGGTTGGAAATCGTGCTTTCTCTGCCTCAGGACCCTTAGAATGGAACAGTCTGCCAACTTCAGTTCGACAGTGCACATCTGTTGCTCAATCTAAAACAGAATTTAAAACTCATCTATTCACATTGCACTATGATTATAGGATGTAGCGAAACGCCCTGTCGTTGCAAGACCTGTCTTGTTAAAGCGCGCTATAAATTTTCATGTGTATTGTATTGTAACAACCTTTACTTACTACTTACTGCACAGTATACTATATATACATTATAGTCTCGCGACTGCGATAGCTACACACATGCATATACATAATATATACATATAAATAGACGTATATATAGACATCCAATATATAAATAATAAAATAAAATAAATATGGGCTATATATATACACTATCAAAGAAAAATGCAAAAATATACTCTGTGTGTTGCATCAGCAAAATGTCGACCGGCTAAACATCCTCCATCCGCCTGGATCTTATCACGGATGAGTCTGGAAGTGGAAAGAAAATAGCCTGTCAGCGAGTGTGTGCATGGTGCGTTGCAAGACCGTCTCATATTCATCAAGAGAGGGCAAATTTTATATTATATATCTGAGGATAAATTGGAAATGATGGCCATCCATTCGAATCTCATTATCTGTACATCACGATGTTGCGTATACAACACGCGTCAAGGGATCAATTTAATTCGAATATGAATTTGCAAATTTAGAGGGCGAGAAAACTGTCGACAGGAAATCATGGGCCGTTCACAATCTCTCATAATATATATATGTACGTAGGTATATAGGCCTACAATCACATTCACATATTATACATATAAATATGTATGTATGTATGTATGTATGTATGTATGTATGTATGCATAGCCTACCTACACGCATACATATACATGTGCATTAATCTATACATTGCATTGTATTGTATTGTATTTGGCTATTTACAAAGCGCTTCTCACAGCAAAAGCCTTTCAGAAGCGCTCTCAGTGCGAGCAATCCGAGGGAAAAGGCAGGATTTTAGTTTAGAAAAAGATGAGGAGAGACTACCAGAAAAGTTGGCAGAGCGAACCGGTGTGTATATAGATATATACAATATTATACATATATATTTCACACATACATATATTTGTACATATATATATATAATTATATATACATATAAATATACACATTACATAGATATATACACAGACATATGCATAGACATATAAATCGACGTATACATAGAAATATACATGGGCATATATATGCACATATACATACATATGCATATATAGACATAAACATAGGCATAAACATATACATTAACATATTTGTATATATATACATATAAAGCGGTAAAGGAAGCATCTTGTGTATATGGTACATTCGTTTTATTTGTGTTGTTTGGATCGAGATGAACCGTTTCCTATTCATTGCTCATTTGATTGCAGACACGTGGACCATATGTTTTTGCGACCGAGGTTCGATTCCCAATGCGTAGTTTAACCGTATCGTTGTCGACCAATGAAATCTCTTAATGAGTCTGTTATGTTGCTTCGTGGTTGTTGCTGTTGTTGTTGTTCTTGCGTTGAAACCAACGGACGCATAAAAATTCATCCCCAGGCTGAGCATTCTAGTGGCATTCTTTGATGCAGTCCTAGTTTACAGTTGAGCTGATATATCTTGCTTTAAAGGAACAGGCCTACCTATGACTGTGAGTGTTATCGGCCATTGCGTTTCGTCCTTTTGATGTTAATAGGCAACTGTGGATTGAATAGTACCACTGGATATATGGAGGTTCTAGTCCACGCGTGGACCTGTATCTATGCGGTGCTTTTCGTTCCTAGGACTAGGACTGCCTTGGCTCAACGCCGGGCATTTGCTGTGGTTGGTCCCTCAATACTTGGAATGACCTTCCCCACTCATTAAGGGCTAAACTAATGACTGATTCTTTCCTCTTTGGTCTCTCGTTCTTTAAAGACGTTTCTTTTCCCCCGGGGTTTTCCTGCTGAGAGCGACTCTGAATAGTTATTCTGAGAGAGGCGCTATATAAATCAATAGATACGATACTATATTGTATGTATACACTCTAGTGGGACACGGTGATTGCCGATTGGTTAGAGCGCTCGCCTTGTAGCAAGGAGGGTGAGAGTTCGAGCCTCCTCTGAGACATATCGGGTGGTTTTGCTACGGAGGGTTTTGTTTAGGATGAAATAATGGAGGGTGGTGGAGTGGATGGATGAGGGTAAGATTCTTGAGACGATGAGACTCTGATATTGAGTGGAAAGCTTAAGACAGGTGATGGTGGGAGAGCGACTGGATTGGAAAAAGAGCGGAGAATTTGAGGAATTCCCTAGGGAGATCCTTCCGGAGTCGGAATGCAGTGTGGTAAATAGATCTATTTGAGAACTTAAAATGGGTAGATCCTACTGGGTGAGGTAAGAAGTAGGGAATGCAAACCCGGGGTCTTTTTTCGAACCCCGGGTTTCGGGTTTGACCGCCGTGAAAACCCGGGTAACCCGGGTAACCCGGGTTTGGACGGGTTAACAAATTTTACATGATAAATATTATTACTGCACTATTTCTTGCGTAAGAACAACGTCGTCGTATGCAGCTACAAGTCCAACGTTCTCCAACAGTCAAGAATTTTGCATAAAAAGAAAACTTTAAAGGATAATCGCGATTTTTTTATATAAGCAGTGTTTTTCAATAAAAAATGATCCGGAGCTGAACAATTCCAGAACAGTTATGGAAGACATTGCAAGGGTTCCGAAGGCCTAAACCTGAGCCTCTAATTTTATAGCATCTTGAATACCAATAAACACTGAAAACGCTGAAATTAAATTAAATTAACTAAATAATTTGTTATTAAAAATGTAAGTAAATAAAATAATTTTTAGCAGCTTGAAAAAATTCACGGAACTCATTTCCGGAGCGTTCTGTCTGAAAGAAACATTCCATAGGCCTATAAGGAGAATTGTCAAATGACAACTTAATCGTCTACATCTCAGATTTAGGCCATTCCAGTGCCAGTCCATTTGCTTTCAGAAGATAATTTAGTCATCGTTACTCTGCAACCCAATTTGACAGAACCAGAACTTCTAAAGTATACATGCTGCTTTGGAGACATATCGCTGCCTGTGATTGTGCTTGGACTAAGAGGCCTAGGCCTACCATCATTGGCTTCGTCAGAACGACTAGGGTCACCAACGTACTTGTGTTTCAGCAGGTTTATCTTATGCTTGGACCCGAGATCAATAGCCTATAGCATATTTCTTGTTGCACCGCTGGCAATAACTGACATTGAGCCGTCTGGCCCTCAGAATCGTGAACGAAATGATCCCAAACATCACCCTTTACATTTGCTGATTTAGACATTGTTTGGATTTGT